>MRSU01000333.1:0-20312 GCA_008369845.1 Trichomonas gallinae
TGTTTTTTTTTTTTTTTTTTTTTTTGAGATTTTTTTCTGGAATCGAAAAATTTTTAGTAAATTGGTAATTTGATATCAACGTATATAGTGGACATTAATTCCCGAAAAAGAGTGTTATGGGCAGCAATTAAACTGATTAAGCTGTTTATCTTGCATTTACGTGTTTATAAGCACATATATGATAAGAATATCGAATAAAATTGACTGCGTGTAATTATTTTTCGAGAGTGTAACTTTTTTTTCTTTTTGTGTTTGAATCCGAAAAGTGAATCGCCGCATGGTTTTACACCAGCATGTTATAAGCCGCTGTTTGCAGCAGTGAGTAGATATAGAAGTGAAATATGGGAACGTGGCAACGTAAAAAATAAATGTAAAAATAAAAACTTGAAAATATGAAAGAAATATTTTTATAGTCTTCAAGGTATATTTCTGAAGTTAGAAATTCTTATTGTGTGGAGATTTCCATCTGCGGTGCCAACAATTACGTGCATGAGAATTCTGTCAAACGCAATAGAAGTAAGTGGAACCGAGCAAACGTCGAAAGAACAGATATAATTAGCGAATGGGCAGCCAATAACAAAGATTTTTCCTGTCGATGAACCGATGAAGTAAACTGTTTCTCCATTTGGCAGTTGCGCGTGGCAAACGCTTGTCGCAGTCACTGCAATCCAACTAGAGTAGAAGTATGTTAAGTTCTCATCGAAAATATCCGCCTTGCATTTTCCAGCGTGGTTCGTGAAAATGCAAACGTAACCTGAATCGCTGATGGAAACCATTGTAGGCTTCGCTATTATATCGATTTTAGATGTCCTGACATAAGATGAGTATGACATGTCGACTAAAGATGTCGCGACGATGAACCCGTCAATTCCGACAGAAACAACTAAGTCAGATCTGATGTTAGTGTCCAAGCAGCAGATCTCTGATGTGTGCATTGACAAAGTCGACTCGTTTCTCATGCTAACATTGTCGTCTGTTCTCCTCCACAGTCTCACGGTCATGTCTTCGCTGCCAGTCGCCAATATTTCGCCTGATGAAGAAAGAGAAGTTATCTTTCCGATGTGTGCACGCGAAATGAAGAAGGCATCAGCTGACTTAGTAAAATCGTAGCACATCACTGCTGTGTCGCCTTTAACACTCGCGCAGAAGAGATTTCCAGCGAATGCCGCTTGCGTTATGACTGTTTTCACGTTGAACTTCACTGTTATCGACTTCGTCTGATCGAAAACATTGTAGACGCAAATTGTTCCGTCATTTGATGCGAACGCGATTGTTGATTTAGTGGCTTTGATTAATATAACAGGTTTGTCGCTGATATTCTTCACATCCATAATAGAAAACATCTTTTCTTGCAGTGGATTGAAGAGAGCCATTTTTGGTTGCGGGTCTTCGAAAAACAGCTGAGTTGGAGCAGCACCGAAGCAAGCTGCGTATTCTTTGATGAGTCTTTCGAGCTGTGGGTCTTGTTCTGTTTCTTCTGTTAGAGATTCTGGGAAGAAATAAGGATGGAACTTGTTTTTGGCTTCCATGGCTTTCTCACCTCTTGACTTTGGTCCAAAAATAAGATTGATCCATTTGTGGAGATTCGACGAAACATATTGGCTTTCTAGAGCTTTCATATTCAAAGAAACAAACTTCTGAGCCTTCTGCTTCTGTCTCTCGATTGCATCTGAAGCATTAAATGTCTCGTCATCGGCCCAAGGAGGCAGTTCAACATGATTAACTTTCTCTCCATATTTGTTTATGCCGAGATCGAAGTTGTCGTTGTTGATGAACATGTCTGGGAAGTAGAAGAACTCTGGGATCAACTCCCTGAAGTCCATCGTCGGAGAAGTGACGCTCGTCCAAGCAGCAGGAACAGAGTTAAAAAGTCTGTTCGGGTTGTCGAATTTTCCTGACTGCAAGTCAATGTGAAGTGTCGTGAAAGGCTCTGTTCTTATCAAGTAACCAATAGTTGTAGCTGCTGATGAATAGAATGAGCCATAATGATATCCGCTGCCTGAATCAATCTGCTCTTGTATCATTTGGCTCCTTTCTTCATTCATGGCTCCCAATGGCATCGAAAGATCTCTGAATGTTTCGCTTTTGTCTAAATTAAGAGTTTGTGATGTATAATCTTTGATGATCCAAGGGAAGACAGGATACTGTGATAGTTCATTGAATGATCTTCCTGAATATTTGTTGAGTTTCATGATTAACTCGAAGTTAGAGATTTCTCCGAGCTGCCATTTTCTGTAGACTTTCTCTGCTAGTTTTATGACGTCTTCTTGTTTCTCTTGGATAAATTTCAGGTTTGTCATTGATTTGTTCTTTCCGCTTGCGTATTTCTTGATGTTCTTGAGGAAAATCGCTCGACTGCCTTCTTTGAAGTCGAAGAAATAAGACTTAAACTTGTTCGTGAAAATCTCTAAAGCTGTGTCAAGATGTAAAATTCTTCTGAACAAAATCTTTCGAATTGAATCCATCTTGATCGAAACGTTTTTGTTATCCGACTGGAATCTCAACGTGTGCTTGAACAGCAAAAGCTTGCCTTTGACTGACTCCTTCTGAGTAATAATTGTTGCGTCAACGATAAATGAAGCGGAATCATTGATATTTTCTTCTTCAACTTTTTCATCTTTAAGTTCTAACTCGTTGACTTCTAATGCGACTTTGCTGAGTGCTGCGTCTCCTGTGAACTCTGTCATCTTTCTATCACGCATTATCTCTTTGTATCTTTCCTTTGACTCTTCCAAGGCTCCGGTGTCTCTCGCGTCGCTTGCATCCATGTGGTCGTCGAAGTCGAGATTCCTCTTCATCCTCGAGTGTTTCGACATGAAATATGTTGCATTGCGGAGCTTGTGGTGATGCTCAACCATTCTGGTGCTTGAGAACCAAGGCTGATTGATGTCAGAAAGTGTAGCAAACAGCTGCCTGTATCTTTTCATTCCTTTCGCTTTGGAAAATTCGAATGATTGCCTGTATTTCTCTGATGCGGCTCTGTTATCTAATATATCTGAATTCTCTGTGACTTTACTCAAAGGAATATTTTTGAGACTATTAAGATAGAACTTAGATATACCGTCGAACTTCAAGACAATGTTCTGGAAAATATCCATGCCTCTGTTGAAGTCATCGAATATATAAGGTGTTCTTTTAACGAAAGAATCTTCGACTTTAATTAGTTCTTGTATGAGTTTAGATATGATTGGATTTGTCGGTACTAAAGAACTCTTGAATGCTTCAACTGTTGTGTTCTGTGACAAATTTACAGAGAATTGCTTTTCGAATGGTTTCCTGAAACTCATCAGAATCAAGTGAATCTTTTTTATGTCAGCTGTATTAGTTCCAGCGATGTATTCTCTCAACAAAGAGCCAGCAGTTAAAACGAACAAGTTGTAGAAGTGAGTGTTCTTCTCGAACATTCTCGGAATGGACATAGATATTCTCTCGAATGTTCCATTGATGAATTTCATTGCTGTTCTGTTGTTTTCGACAATAGAAGCGAATAAATATCCAATCATCTCAGCGCAAGTAATCCAGCCGCTTTCAAACGATATACAAGGAGTGAAAGACAACATATCTAATAGCAAATACTGAGCGATGTCTAAGTCTTCCCATGTCAAATCGAAGTTTGTTCTCGTTGCAAATCTTAAGTTAACTTTTTGGTGTGAATTGTTCGCTAAAACATCGAAGACGTATTGATATGGAGTCTTCTCGTTTACGTGATAATTAAAGCCAGAACCTTGTATTTCATAATAAGGGTCGTATTGAGGGATGTAGAATATGTAGTTGAAAACAGTCGCGAAGAATTTAATTGTTGTTTCTGTGTCTTCTTCACTTCCCCATGGAAGTTTGAGCTTCTTAGAAGCCAAAACTCCTGCGAAAATCTTTCTTAAAATGTGATTATAACATTCGCATGAATTAGCTGAGAATAGTATAATCATCCTGTAAACATCTTCAAGATATGAAACGTTAAACGCGAAAATGCTCACAAGAAATTCGATGACTTTATCTGCAATTTCTGACTGATCATAATCATTCGGTAGCTCTGAGATTAATAATGAAACGAAGGCTGGCTGTATATAGAAGAAGTTCTGCAGTAACCAGTTCTGTCTGTCACTCAAGACTTTGATGATATCAGTTATGCAATGAAGAGAAGATTCATAGTTTGCTAAAGCCACGTAAACTAATAATGGAAAAACATCTGGGCAACAAACTTTGCTCATTTCTCTGTCGATTGCTCTTAATAATATTTCAAACGCATGATAAGGATTTAGTAAAACAGAGAACTCGTTTATCATGCATCTTATCCAGTGTTGTACTGGAAAATCTTCGAAAACTTTGAATTCTGAAACTTTCGAGTAGAAAATTGCAATGTTTGCGAAAATCGTTGTGTTTCCAAGCTTAAGTAAAGCGAACATATCATTCAAGACTTCTTTGTTGCTCCTTATGTATTCTATGATGATTTCGTTCTTTGCTGAGAAAATCGACACCAGTAATTCCAAAATTTCTTCTTGAAGAGTTATATCTTTGGAATCGAAGGAATAATTGAACAAACACTTTACGTCTTCATTATCCAGATACTTCTTGGATATGTTAAAGGCTCCTTGTGTGAAAATATCTCTTAAAGGCTTCATCATTTCCGGTCTTTTAGACACGAAATTCTTTATCATCATCTCTTTTGGTTCACTTAGCAAAGAGATTTCGCTGATTGACTCCCACATGAAGATGTGAATATAAGACAAAATCTTTCTTAGTGGGAAGCATTTTTGTAAATATTCTCTCTGGCATAGATAACCAAAAGATTTTTCGAAAATTTTCTTCTGGAATTCATTCGAAACATAAATCCACAGATTCATGTTCATGAAGATGTATTTGAACATAGAAGAAGATAGTTTCTTGTGTGTTATGTGCTCGAATATTACAAATAACTCGTCAATGACCTGTGTATTGAAATAAGAAGGATGAATCATAGACAAAAGAAAACTTAAGATCTTGAAACCTGAATCGAGATAAAATTCTTCTTGAAGATTATAACTTGAAAGCAAAACGTAATCTAAAACACTGAGTGCATCGAATAAAAATGTTTCATCGTTGTCAAGATTTTCGAAGTGTTCCTGATGTATCTGGGAGAAGATTGGAAGTAAAACTGAAGCTCCTCCTAAAGTTGTCAAAACTGAAATTGTACCTGGCTGAGTTTTGTTGATTGTTCCGCTCATTCTGGCTGTTATCTTTTCAGATGTTAAAGAAATCAACTCGTTTGAAGTGCTTGTGACACTTGCGTTGAAATTGCAGATAATATTTGATACAAATTTTTCTTCGAAAAGTGGTGAAAATCTGTCATCGAAATTTGCTTTTTCTGCCGATGTAAAACCACAAGGAATCATTGCGGGCATGTTCATGAGCAAGTGGTTCTTCTCTGATGTTAATTCACCTTTGACGACAATGATAGAAGAAACGTCCATCTCTAAGTCGTTGCAGAAAATCATCTCAGTGAAATCATTTTGATGAACAATTGTTCTGACTCTTGTTTGAAGAGTCACTTTGTCAGTGAAAATTGTTATTCTTGATTCAATGTTGTATCTTTCGACGAAGCAGATAAGTGGAGTCCAGTTTGATGAGAATTTAGATTCATTTTGTGTTTCGTTGAAATATGATTTGATTGATGAAGGAGTAGCTGACTTCATTTCATTCTCCAAGAAGCAAAGTCTTCCCTGGTTATACATCAGCGAAATCATGTCGCCACAATCATTGAAGAAAGAGAATAAGTAGCCGTTGATTGCACTTGTGATCTTAACTTTCATGAAAACGAAGAAAGAGCTGTTGAAAACGTATTTAGGAATGTTTTGTTTAACTTTGATGAAATCGTTTTCATTTTCGACATGAATGAAAGTTGTTGGAAGATTTTCTTCTGTGTTCAAAATGTTCTTGAATGTTTTGAGAACATCTTGAGTATAGAAAGGCCTGTGATCTTTAGATATTGATGGCAGCAATTGCAAATACTGGATCAGTTCGCTTGAATTCAAAGAGTTTTTCGCGATTTTTTCGAATAAGTTCAAAGCTTTTGTAAACAAATTGTCGAACTTTCTCTCTGTTCTGTATTGCTTGAGGAAGTTGATGATTGTTGTTGACAGATCTGACTGATATAAGTTATACAATGACTGATTATTATTGTTGATGCATTCTATAGTGAAGTCGATTAGTTTCTCAAGATCTTCATCACTATTTGACATGACGACAAATAAAGCTGGATATGGCATTGCATTGTAGATCAATCTTGGTGTTGTGAACTTTTTGTCGTCTTTGAAAATCAACTTCAAAAATCTATCTACTGGTTCGTTGATTATATCTAATGATTTGATGTAGAAAGAAGGTTTGACGATTTTCTGCGGTAATAATATTAATATATCGAAAAGGTTTTGAACATTTTGCGATTTCTTTTTAACGAAGAATTCTAAAATAGCTGTCAAAAGGTTTGCCTCTGATATAACAATCTCTATGTTTGATTTTCTCTCTGATTTGAGAGAAATCATCAATGAATCCAAAAGATTGATGATTTTCTCTTCTGTGACAGCATCAACAAGCATGATATGCTCGAAGAAGTCGAATATTGACTTATAAGAACTCTGCGACAAATTTTCTGAAAATCCTTTTTTCAAATGTTTGTTTGCAAATTCACTCGTAGAGTCATCATATAGAAGCTTGCAGATAGATAAAGCGAATGTTGAGTCATTCCATAGCAGAGAAGTTCCTTCTGGCATTGATCCAATGACATCAATAATCTGGAAAAGTTTGATTCGTGTGCTTTGACACTTTTCGACTTCCTCTTGGCACTTTTGTGATTCATTTTTCTTAGTAAATTTTTCGTGATGATAATTTTGTAGAGAAATCATTAGCTTTCCAATTGTTTTAGGGAATAATAGTTCGTTTGCTGCTATAGTGAAGAGGTTTGGTCTGATTAAAATGCATTTGATGAATAGATCAATGAATTTTTCATTGATATAAAGTTTTTTAACGGAATTTTCGAAGAATTGGATCAAGTCAAGGAAGTAGTAATATTGATTCTCGCTTTTTGCTGCAATTGTTAACATCATTTCCGTGAAATATTTTATCAAGTCTTCTTGTGGATATTTGATGAACATTAGATCACTCATGGTCATAAAGAACTGAGATTCGTGGAGTGGACGAATGCAGCTGAGAATTCTTGGTTTAACGAAAAATGATAACCATTCAGAAAGGAAATAAGGAGTAACTAAGAACTCAGACAGCTTTGGACAACCAAGAACAGAAGAAATCAAAAAGATATTAGTCTTTTCATGTTCTTGAAATCTGATTGATAAAACAAATCTGCTAATTGCTTGTAAAAGACTCAAAGCTTCCTTGTGTGTTGTTATTTTCGATGGAGGATCAGGATATTTGACTTTAAAATCTGTAATGATTTGATAATCTTGTGATATAATATTTTCTTTGAGAGTTGAGTCAATATGGTTTGTAATATCTTGGCATTTGTCTAATTCATCGATTGTATCAATAATTTTTGGATCTGCTTTATCAAATGTGAGATTTTGAATAGAATCAGCAATAAAATCAATAAAAAGTGTAGTATTATCTGGTTCTATCAAAAACTGAGCTGCATCTTGATATTTAGTACAAATAGATGTAATAAGAAGGAAAAGCTCTGTGCGAATCGAATAATCAAATAATTTTCTAAATTTGTTACTTTGTGCAAGTAAAGCAAGTATATGATATGCAAAACCAATCGAATCAAACTTCAAAGCTATTGGCATTGCAAGTATTGACGTAACAACTTTGATTAAATTTGATAAAAGCGCAATTTTTTCTTGTGTGTCGACTTCAACTGTCGAAAATAGAATGAATGCATCAATAAAGAACTCGAAATATAGATTAATGAGGTCTTCAACCAAGAATTTTGGATTTAAGAAAATAAAAATCGAAATTTCAATGATTTTGAAGAATTGTTTGAAGTCCAAATCGTCTTTCGCAATCTCCTTTAGCTGTTGACAGAGGTTTGCAAGGAAATAACCTACTGTAAATGAGAAAACTTTCGAATTTTGATCTGGATTCTTCGAATAGTACTCTATAAATTTGATAGAATTATCCAGTATCTCGATTACTTTGGATTTTTCGTAGCTTCGTATGAAATATCCGTAAGCAACAAGCTTTCGAAAACTTAATTCGATTTGATGTTCGTTAATATTCAAATCAAGGTACTTTACGAAATCACAATGAGATGCTAAGAGATTTACTTGTTCTTTTTCGCCGATTTGAGCTAAGTGCCATTTTATATTTTGAAAATCAACCGCGGAAAACTCCGAATTTTCAGGTATTTCTAGCGAGAAAACTGATATAATACCGTCTACTACAACTTGTCCGGTAATTTTGGTCTTACCAGCCACAAGTTCTAGGTTCTGAGAATTTTCCAATTGCAAAATGTTTTCATGACAGCAATTTTAGTTAACATTTCATTCATTTTACATGTCAAACATCATATATTTAATATAAAATTAATCCATTTTTGCAACCAACTGTTTTTATTTAATATTCTATTATATCATAACAGATAACACCTAAAATCAATTATCTAAAATCACATCATATTTTAACAATATTGAATGTATTCAAAAAATTAAATTCACACTATTTATTCATACTAAATATGATAAAAATAAATCATAACCTTGATTTTTCATTTTTGTTTTGTAAACAATTTTGTAAACTTTTTGTCAAAAATTAATAATTATATAATTTAATTCTACATTAATCATAGTCGTGTTCATTGAAATTGTTTGTATATATTTTACATGACAAATTTTCATTAAAAAATGATTTTTGTTTTGTAAACAATTTTGTAAACTATTGTCACAATAATACAAATTGAATACTTTGACACTATATGATGAATAAAATTAATCTAAATAAAAAACTGGACTTTTGTAAATATTTTACGTGTCAGTATTTAAAGATGAATTAATTTTTGTTTGTAAATAATTTTGTAAACTAGTTGACAAAAATTCTAAAAACCAAATTATTTAACTTTACATAAAGAGTATAATCCAAATCATTCAAAATATTGATTATTTGATTTCGTTTTATAAATAATTTACATGACAAAAGATTAAAAATGCAACTTTTTATAACAAACAAAAGGAAGTAATATATTTATTTATGAGGGACGTCATAGACATCTTTATAAAACTGAACAGCCGCCCATCCTGGATTGTAATTTGTTCTTTTAAGCAAATCTTTGGCGACTTCGTCAGATATAACTAACTCACGCAATCTATTGATCATTTCACGGATATCTTGTATTTCTTCGTTATTTTCTTTATTAGTCTTGTCTGTAAATTCAACATTATCATCTTGATCCGAATTTTGAGTGTGACTTGATTGCGTGGAGTGGTCTGATACATGTGTACTCTCCGATTCTTCTTCATCATCAGCTTCGAACTCGTAAACACTTTCTTCTTCATCAGATTCCGAATCTGATTCTTGAGATCTCGTCTTTATAGTTAATGAAGGTATATTTGAGTATATATATTGTTTATACCCTTCATCCTCATCATTATCTTCTTCTTTTGGAGTATTTTCTGGTTTTTGTATTTTAGAGCCTCTTTTTTGTGGTGGCTTAGTTCTATGGTATTTGTAGAAAACAGGCTGAGCTAGTTTATCTTCGTCAAATCTAATCATATATAAAACTGCAAATTCATTAAAGGTCATTTTATCAGTTTCCTTGTAAATTTGCTCACGTTCAACTTTGTCATTGTATTTTCTCCTGTCGAATATTGTTATATCCATGTCTTTGTCTTTAGGTTCGTTGATAAATTTCTTATATTTTTGAGGAACATTTAATTTCGACATTCTCATGCGCTGTAGTAAGTCATATTCTTTACGTGTCATATGCGGATATTGGCCAACGTCAACAAAGACGCGATTCCTATTAATCCGCAAATTCGGTGATTTCAGATTAATAAGTGCGAGAGCATTCTTTCTTTCATCTTTTGGCATTCCATTAAAGCACTGCATTGTTATTGATTTCTCTTTCTTCGATAATGATTGAATTTTTGTAATTTTGATTATCTCGCCTATAATTCTTTCACAATTCGATGATATTTGACGCTTAGTTTGCTCAGAGATTGTATTGGTTGACTTCTGATTTGGTCTAAATTCATCTTCATCATTAGATTTGGATTTTGAAATTGATCTCGTTTTTGTTGAATTTGTTGCTGGTTTATTTGTAGGAATAACATGTAAAAGATTTGTATTTCGCCTATATTTAGCTAAGCATCGAAACTCATTCATTGAAATTCGTGGAAATTTTTTAGTAATTTCTTGAAATATCTCATTATATGGTAAATTGCAATCCCTGATCATCTGTGACAGTGCTTTTGAAGTATACGTCCTTCTATCCATGAGAATCAAGTTTTTTGGATGCATTGGCAAAGTTCGAGCGTATTCTTGCAAAGAACTGTGAATTATTAATTTATTTTCCCTGTACATGTTTATAAGGTCGTATTCTGGAAGTGTTATGATCCTTTTATCGCCAAGAAATTCAGTTATTTTTCTTGACGCTTGATCTTCTGTTTTTTCTTTAACATCAGTTACTAAATTGATATTACTAGATCCTTCGAATCCCAAAATAACAAAATAATTGTTACTAACTGGAAGATATGGATTATCAACACTGGCGAGAAATTTTTTATCATCTTGTTCTAAATCTGGATGATCTCGCGCTACAACTTGAGTTCTACGGCTATGTTTTGATTTACTTGTTTGTATTTTATTATTTGGATCACGTTCAACATTATTTTGTGCATTTGTCAGAGAATTTTGTGGTTTTGTATTCAGTTGACCTGGTTTGTATATGGTTTTAAGGCTTTCTTCACCTGAAAATGAATCTGATGGAGGTTCTTCGTAAGAAACATGTGGTTTTGAACGTCTCTCCTCGAGTACTCTCTCAAGCAAATTAGGAGAGTGTATTTCATCGTTATTATTTAATTTTATTTTTTTTTCTCGAGAAATCTGTTGTTTTGGTTCAAAAGTGTCTTTATTTGCATCTGAACTAGCATTACTTGCAGCATCAGTCAACAGAGTCGGACAAGAATCAGAACTTGTCTCATGATCAGAGCTTGAGTAACTTATTACATGGATATCATTGTATGTTGGGCGTGGTATATCTGAATTAGATGTAAGAGGCGCAATTAAAGTAGGTTCATCGTCCGAATCACTTGAATAATCATTTGCGCGTGCTAATGGAATCGATTTAGCTGTAAGAAGTGTAATTGCTTTGTCTACGTCGCCATTTGTTGTTTTTAGTGCTTGTATTACTTGATCACGAGATTTTCCAAGATTTTGTAAGAATGTTATTGATGACTCAAACTCACTATAGTTATTGGTAATGTTGATTGTAGTTTTTGGTTCAGTTGCTGTTTTAATTTTACATTCAAGTTTCTTGTATGAGCTATTTTTGTCAATAATTAAGTAATCACTAACTGTATATCCTTTAAACATCAGTTCAATATTTGATTTTGGTATTTTTGTCATCGTTTCTAAAAGATTTTTTATATCCAATATACTCATTGGTTCTTTAAGATCAATTTCAATATCATTCATATTATTATCGATAAAATGGATTACAACGGTAAACTTTTGTCTACTTTTACGTGAAGCAGAATCCATTTCCGATGTTTTGGAAAAATTCTACCAAATTTTGAAAAACTCCCTAAATAATATTTCACCCCTATTTTATTTTACATGGCAAATTGTAAAGTAGTTTTGTCAAAAGTTTCGTTTTCTTTCCAAATCTTTATAGTAACTTTTAACTTTTCAAATATAGATCAAGAACAACTATTTCTATTGGAATATTGCAATAGCATTAAATTTAGAAAAAAATATTTTTCATTCAATCAAATTTCATTAGCAGCTATTATTAAATATTAAATAAGATCAAATAGCATTGTTTGAAAATGAGGTATCAAAGTTTGGCTTTCTTGCTGATAATTTCAAACGATAATGCAAAATTTTATTTGTGATTTTGCAATTTTTAGGTGGATAAATAGGATAAAACATCCGAATAAATAAAATTTAATCTATACATATCTATAAACAAACAAAATAAAAATACTAAGATAATTTGGTGAAAAAAATTCACCATTCGTTAGCATTCCAATAAAACATATCATTGGGATCTTTTCCTTGGGGTCTTTCGTCCTTTATATTCTTTAGTTTCTTCTTTCCTCTTCCAGACGATGAAGAAGATGAGTGGCTGCTTGAGTATTCGTAGGCTCTGCGTACGCCGCGACGATTTGAAAACTTCGTTGACTGTGATGGATTGTAAGCTCTGATTTCCCGTCTTGATTCATCAGATGAGCTTTGCTGGCGTTTTTTAGATTTGCATGCAACGCAAATGCAAACAATAACAATTGTTGTAAAAGCAATAAATAAGAAAGCAGATGCAGCAATGATTGTATATAAAATTAGTTTCTTATTTGAATCATCTGAGGGTTTGTCATTTGGACTTGGTATCGTAGGAGGCTGTTCTGTTGGTAGTTCTGATGGCTGCTCATGTCTATCAATAACATTAATGGATGGTGGTGCAGTAATTGAGTATTTCTCGTCGAGAGGAACGATAATTAAAGAAATCTTTTGTTTGGAGTCTCCTTTAACTACAATAGTTGTCTTAGAGTTGGCTGTTGCTATGACAACAAATGGAATTTGCGTTATATTATCAGGATCAACAGTAATTTTGAAAGGATCATTAAGATTTGTATTATAGAAGAAGAAATTACTGCTAATGAAGAAATCACTAGATAAAACAACCGAATTTCCGATATCAGCGTCTGCTGGTTTCTTGTCAAAAATAATCTGAATTTTTCGAAAATCAACGAGTACATTCATTGATGGCTGTGATGGAAGAATCAATGAAGAGTTTTTGATGTTTTGAGCATCGAGATTAAGCAATGATTCATAAGTAACGTTAAATAAACAATTATTAATGGAAATGTTAGGAGAAGGCTCAACTATATCAAATTTGGCATAACTCTTCATAGAATCCTTCATATCTTGGATTGGAGCTGTAGAATTCATAAAAATGTCGGCAACAGTTGAATTGTAGATTTTCAGATGAGAAGAAGGAGTAACTATAAGACTGAGATTGTAATTACGCTCTATTAAGTCTTCTTTTTTATATATTTCTGCATTATCAAGAAGATTCAATTCGCAATTTCGAATTGAAGTTGAAATGGTTTTGTAATCATCAATTATTAATTTAGATCGGTATAAATCAACTCTCTTAACATTATATACTGACAAACTGTTCGATTGAACTTTTGGAACAGAGTAATTAGGTCCATCTACGTATGGTCTTGGAGTGTCTTGAAGATCTAAGTGTACTTCATTGCTGTTTGACAAGGAAACATACTTTGAAGAGAAGTAATCTATTGAAACTTTGTCAATGTGGAAAATAAAGCTGTTGTTTTGAAAGAATGGACAATTTCGTATTATTAACTCGTCACAACTAGTTATATTTTGCTCCGAAGTAATTTGAATATTTTCAATATTAAGTAAACGTAAATGAACACTTTTTGAAAGATTTAACTGCGGCCTGTAGTAGTTATCAATGTCTCCTTTAATATTCACGACGTAATTATTGATATTTATTGGAAGATATAATATTAAAGTGGCGTTAATTTTTAATTCTATATCCAATACATCTGAAGCGTCTGTCTGAATCTGATCGACATAATCTTGAACTTCGTTAAGTAATAAATGTCGTTTTGAACTATCGCATTCATCTTTGTTTTCTGAGACACACAAAGGCGAAAGAGTTGCTTCATTTGGGGCTGAATTCGGTGGATGGTGTGGCTCTGCTTCAGGTGAAGAAAAACCTTCTTGCGTTTCAGTTGCCCCTTCTCCCTCGCCTGTTCCCGATCCAGCGCCAGCACCAGTATCGCTGCTATATGTATCCTCACTCTGTGGAGTTTCTTGTCTGGAAAGCGAAGCTTTAGATGAATCGCTGTTAATATCGGTTTTACATGACTCGTGAATTATCATGAGCGATTTTAATTTGTCTGTTAATGAAAAATCATTCGATGTCGATAGTTTCAACTGCGAATTTAATAAAGATTGGAATTTAACATTTGAATTTGTCTTATATTTTGTAAGTATGGATTTAACTCGGTATAATAAAGGAATCTGCAGCGTATTAAATGGAACATATTTGTTAATCAAACTATCGAGTTTTCTTGAGTTCGTTGTGCCATAAAATCGACTATTGGAGCCTTCACTGTGGACAAATACTGACTTTGTTAACTCAAAATTGCCCGTATCTGCCACAGGATTAATATCTTTAATGTAATATTTCAACGGCAAATCGGTGTTTTGGGATCTATTCGAGGTATCTCCCCGGTCAGGAGGGTACGACGACCTACTGAGCCAAAACAAAGAAAGACTCAGTAGCATCCCAAAAAAAACTCAAAAAAATAATTTTAGAAATTCAATTTCTTGGAAAATACTGGTAATATTCGCTATGGGGATTATAAATTCAAAAGAATAAGATTTTATGAAATTTTTCAAGAAAAGTAATCGAAAAATTCAAACCGTTATTTTTCAGATTTTTGATAATCATTCAAAATAAGTTTATCTTTATTGGAATATACATCTTATGAGAAATCTATTTTTAAGTAAGGTAAATTTTGACTGAGTTTTTTAACTTAATAAGTGAATATTATATTTCTAACAATATAAAACATATAATTCACAAAAAACGATGATTTGACATGTAAAGTGGAGTTAAAACAAGGTTTTGTATAAATATCCATCAATTCAATCTGCAGGATTAACATTTTTAATCATCGCGCCTTATATACTATGTATATGCGATCACGACTTAAAATTGGCATTTA
Source organism: Trichomonas gallinae (assembly GCA_008369845.1). Lineage (NCBI taxonomy): Eukaryota > Parabasalia > Trichomonadida > Trichomonadidae > Trichomonas > Trichomonas gallinae. The sequence goes on from MRSU01000333.1 coordinate 14,904, forward strand.
TGAAAATTTCCTTCAAAATCGATTTATCACATTTCGCATTTTCTGCGATATTTGTGTTAAGAGTCTAAAAATATGCATAAATACTTATTTTTTATTTTTTAAAGATTAGAATTTTTCACCAAAATGAATATTTTATTCTAAATTATTTGATTTCGATTCTTGGTAAATGATTCGTTACATAAATAAGATATTTTGAGGATAGACTTATATGCTTATACACACTATATTTTCGAGGTTTTCATATAAAAATATTTCGTTTTTCATTAAAATTTAATGCAGAATTCTCCGAAACCAGCATAAATTGTAAATCCAATAGATAATGATTACAAATTTCTCGTTAAAAAGAAGTGCAAATTAAATTTATTAAAAGTGCCAAAACAATGAAAGTTATTGTTCTTGGCGCCGGATCCATTGGCACGTTGTTCGGTACTACACTAATCAAAGGTGGCCATGAAGTAATTTTCCTTGATGCATGGCAACCATTGATATACGCAATACATAAGGAGCCTTACGCTGTAATTAAACACGAAGATAACAACGAACGCATTCCAATCAAGCTATATCCATCACATGAGCTACCAGCATCGTTTGAGCCGGATTTAGTAATTGTTTCTGTTAAATCTGTTGCAACGAAATTAGCGATCAAAACAATTAAGAACTTAATCAAAGAAAATACGGTTGTTTTGACATGCCAGGGTGGATTTGAGAATGCTGATATAATTGCTGAAGAAATCCCGAACAAAAATTTGTTGATTCATGGCTGCACAAGAAGCCACTGCAAATCTGTCGGCCCAATGACAATAGAAAAGTATTACATTGGTGATACAATCGTATGGCCGTATGAAATCCAACAAAATCAACAACCTTCCGGAAAAATAATTAATATTATCGAATTATGCAACAAAGCAGGCTTGAAAATACAACTTTCCGAGACTGCCATCGCTGAGAAGTGGAAGATACTTCTCGGATATCCAACAATTTACGCTTTAGCTGCTGTTTGTGGTTTGACAATCGGAAACATTTGGAATACAAACAGAGGGGAAGCAATTCTTACAAATCTCGTGAAAGAAGTCGTTTCTATTGCACAAAAAGAAGGAATTCGCGAAGATTTATTTAATTTCGATATTGCAATGAATTACATTCAAAATCTTGCTGAAAATGAACCTGACTTACCAGGAACAATGCTTTTAGATGTTGTTTCTCACAGAGTCACAGAAGTTGATGCTACAAGCGGAGCCTTACTTCGCAAGGGCGAGAAATACGGACTTTCATTACCAACAATAAATGCTGTTTATTGTATCCTTCGCATTCGCGAAGAAAATTACGGTTATGAATATGAAAGTAGATAAACTCGATTTATTTAGTAAAATTACACAAACCACACCTTTCTTTAACACCTACCAACATAATTTTAGATTTCTTTGCAAATATTTTTTTTTTCTTTTTTTTAAAGGATAAATGGAATTAATTGATGTTATTATATAAGATCAAGTCTATTACTGTATTGTTCAATAACTAAATGCTTATTACTCTATTGTAAATTGTTATTTTTTTTATATTTGTTTTAAACACGTAATTTGTTGAATTTTTATTCACATTATATACAAAACAGTAAAGTTTTCAGTTTCAGTCGCTCATGTTGATGATTGAATCAATTAAAATATCTGATTCAGTTTTCTTGAGGTCTTCATGGTCAGACTGATGGTCTTCTTCAAATGAGAAATATAAGTCGTCATTTTCAGCTTCAAATGGAATTTCTTCTTCTTCGTTGTCATCTGATCTTAATAAGTCTTCATTGTTGTTCTCTTCTTCGTCTGCTTCCTCTTCTTCAACGACTTGTGGCTGTTTTTCGTCTTTTTCATCCTCTTCTTCTTCAATTTGATTAATAATTTTATTTGCTTCGTTTGGATCAACTTCATCAGCTTCCTCTTCTTCCTCCTTGTGTTCCTTATCAATTTCATCCATTCTTTGCTTGATTTTTCCGAATTGATTAATAATTTCATTAATTTTGTTGAAATCAATGTCGTCATCCTCTTCTTCTTCATCTAAAGGCTGTTCTACATCATTAAATTCATGTTTTTCATCTTCTTCTTCGCCAAATGATAATGAATCAGTATCAACAGCTGAAAATTTGCTCAGAGTTGGTCCTTCTTTGATGAACATCCTCTGTAGCTTCTGATCGATTTGTTGTGAATCAGAATCTTCAAATTGTTTTTCATTTTGATTTTCGCTTGGATTTTCAACATCTTCTGGCTGTGAGTACTCGACTTCACTGTCGTTGTTCTCATACTGCTTGTTTTGAGAGACTCCAAGCACGATTTCATCTTCATCAGGTGAAAAAACTGGTGGAATGTAGTATTTTCCTGATTGATCTGAATCAGAGTCAGACCTTATATCTTGGAATCTGTCAGTTGATCCAGCAGCGACAAATAAAGAATCTTTCGATTCGTAGCGTTTAAAATCTCTGTCATCATTTAACATCAGTTGCTCATTGGAGCTGGATATCGCTTGTTCTTCAATCGTAACTTTTTTCTGTTTCTTTGTTGGAGGTGGCGAAGTAACTGCTTTGCTTGATTTAAATTGCGGCAAATCTGTTGTATAATTTCTAGATGATTTATATGCAGCTCGAGGATACGAGTATTTTGATGAAAACGGCGAATTATAATTTGATGCTGGATCAGAAGTTAAAATTGTTTGAACAGAACGTTCAAGGAGCTGCATTTGAGCATTGCACCTGTCATTCTGAGCTTTGTAATGGTCTAAACGGTCATAATATCTTTTTTGTTCGCGAAGTTGACGCGCTAAAGACGCCATTTGATATTTTGCTATAAACATGCTAAAAAACAGATTTATTAACCAATCATTCACATGAATTTTTAATTTGGCGATTTTTTTCTGTTTTAAAAATTTTATTAACGAAATCCACAAGTTTTGACATAAAGTATATCATATATAGTCTATGCTAAATCATTCCAACAACTTCTCTATGTTTAATTTGCAATTTTTCAAAATTCATTTTTTGAATTCAATTTTTCAGTCAATTTAAATAGATGAATAAGTAGCCTGGATGATAAACCATTTATTTTTAAAATATAAGTTAAATAATTAAAATAATTATTATCAACAAAAATGTGAACTGTAGATCAAATATTTGTGCATTTTAGACTTCATTTGTTATGATTTTGAGTTGTTTTCGAAAGATAATTTTTTTCCATAAAATAAATGGAATACATTTGTGACTTGAGGAGCTGATAAGTTGATGGATAAGATGTGAATATCATTAATATAAACGAAGTAATTATACATTTATTTAAATTAATTAAGAAGTGGGTCCTTTTCAATAAACTGTTCGCCGATCGCTTTGGCATCTTGGACGAATTTATCAATATCCATCTCACAAATATGTTTGACCATCGCAGAAATATTCGTGAAAGCGAATTCGAGATCTGCTGTCATTTCGAGTGACTCAATGAACGGTTCGAACTGCTTGACCATGACTTCCAAGCTGACTGGTGCAGCAAGGATGAGAACAAGCAATGAAATATCGAAAAGATCATCGAGGCACAATAAGTGGTCGCTCTTAGCGTAAACCTTGCCATTGTTTGCGTCTGTCTTAATTTGGAATGAAATTTCTGAGGCAACAGATTGAATTGTCTTGAGAGCGTCGTGAACAGCTTTACAAAAGTCAAGTGGGCATGTCTGGAACTGGAGAAGCTGGAACAATCCAATGGCTTCCCTGTAAGGGTTGTCTTGCGGATATAATCCCAAAGGAATACTTTTCAGAGTCTTTGGAAGGAAGTTGCCTGAAAATCCAAATCCTATAGGCGGGACAGTGCGTAATCTACGAAGACGAGCTGTAAAATCTGATTTATCGGCATTGAAGATATTTGGTCCGATAGTTTGCATGTAAATATTAGAGAAGAAGTAACGAGCAAAGAGTATAAACATGTATTGCATGTTCTGCTCAGAATCTATTTCGAGATATTTCATTAATTCTGTTGATTGTGTGAGAATTGCCTTTCCGACAGCGTTCGGATGGGTTATTGATATAGAAATGCGTTTTTCGATGCTTGCTTTGATCTCATTCGGAAGATTATCAACCAATAATGAAAAGAGGCTTTCTGCTTCACCTTGATCAGTAAAATAGCCTGTCAATGGATTGAATAGCTTAGAGACAATATCTCTTATCGTTGGCCAGGAATAATCAACGACATCTGGCTTTCTTAATTCTTTATCTACGTGATGAATAAACTGTGTCATTTTCTGATACTGTGGGTCCTTATCTTCGAATTCGTTGATCCTGGATTCGATCAGAGAAACGCTGATCTTCAATTCTTGGGTAACCGGATTTGCTGAGAAAATATGAATGAAATTGCCAATGAATTGGACACATGAGTGCACGTGGTCTATATTTTTCTTGATTAGGTCCAAGCGGTCAACTCTCAAGCTGTAAGATAAGCTATGCAATCCTCTTCTTGTCATTGTTGCTCCGCTTGGGACTTTTTGGACGAAATATTTCTGCTTGACCTTCTCAAGCTGCTTGTCCACCTTCGCAGTTGCGTCTAGGATCTTTGGAGTAACTTGTTGAAATCTTGTGGTTTCTGCTGAGAGATCATCCTGATATACTTTACGAGGATCTTTATCTGGTGGGCAGGCAAACTCGTTAAACGGAGAAATTCGCACGAATTCTTCGATTTCAGGGTGTTGTCTGAGAAAGCTGTAAATAACTTCGTTTGGATCTTTCGATCTAGCCAGGTTGTCCTTCGAGCTATCCCTTTTAATTGGAGGAGGCATAATATCGTCTTTTTTGTCTTTAGATTTTGTCGAAAATAAATCGTCGGCGTCAAACAAATTTAACGCGCTGGTAGACTTGACTTTCGATTGCGAAAAACCTGTACCCTTAGAAGACAGCTGATTTTTCTTCTTCTTTGTCGAGGAAGTGTCATTAAAAAGTATATCCATTTTCTGATCCATTTTTTCCTTCAGATTTTGATTTTATTGCAGAATATCGATCTATATACTATAAAATATATATTTATATAACCTTTAAAAATAAAATTAATTTGATTGGAAATATGAAAGATATATCATATGAAATGCATATTTTATACGAAATTTTGAAAAATTTTATTTTCTTTGATTTGTCAAATTTCAAAAATTTCATCTTCCTGCAAAATATAACGATACATAATATAAGAATAATAAAAATACAAAAATCAAGCCATTTCTGAATTTTTATTGGAAAATCAGATCATATTATATTGAACATATCTGAATTTCCCAAAATTTTCATTTTTCAGATTTTTCAATCGTTATTTGAATTTTCTGACTTTTAAGGGGGTAGGTTTGAATGGTTTACAAAATTTGAAAAAGTGCTTCATATCAGCCAGTCAGAGCGACGCCCGTGGG
>MRSU01000336.1:0-20263 GCA_008369845.1 Trichomonas gallinae
TGCTCATTAATTTTTGCTGTTACAGGTTTGTAGTTAATCTATTAAACAATCTAATAGATTAACTTGAATTAACTCGGGAGTGAAATTTTCGAATAAGGTTATGAGTCGGAAACCCTTTGTCATTGGTACACCTCTATCAAGAAAGAGAGAAGGATTCCAAATTAATGATGTGCATTAAACTCCATTGGATTTCGACTTACGAGCCATGGAATTACATTATTTAATTGTAATAATAAACTTTATTTGTCATGTTATATGTTTATTTGTCAAATTAATTTTACATGTCATTTTTCGAGTTTATTTGTCAAAAATGAATGAAGATCCTGCAGTTGCCAAAGAAATGGATATAAACAAAGTTAAAGCAGCCCTTAAGAAGTCACTTGCTAAGAACAAGAAAATCCAAGAGGAATTTAAGAAATTGGCCGACAATCAAGTGATTTTGCAAAATGCAGTGAACGAAAGGCAACAAGCTATTCAAGATCTTCTTGCAGCAAAAGCTGATGTAGATCACAAAAATCAAGAATATGTAACAAAATTGAATAAACTCGCTGATGAATTTCGTTTAGCGAAAAAAATTATCTCAGAAAAAGAAGAGCACATAAATCAAATCGAAAAAGCGAATTCTGATCTAATTTCCTCCTTTTCTACCGAACGAAAATCATCACAAGGCATAATAAATAGCGCGAAAAAAGAAATACGAACACTTAGAGAGAAGATAGAAGCTATTTCACCAGGTACATCAGAGCAAATTCCTGACCTTGTTACACCTGCGCAAAACAATCAAGTACTTGCCGATTTACATGACGGAAATACATTAAAATCGACATTAACATCAGTAACATCGATGTTTGGAGATTTAATATCAAATACTATTCAAAACATATCGCAAAATGATATGGAAAACGTCAACAAACTAAATGAAGAAATTAAAAAATTGAAAAACGAGCTTGAAAGTAAGAATAAGCAGATAAATGATATGTTATCGCAATATAATAACAAAGTTAATGAACTTGAGGCCCAATATAAGGCAAAAGAATCTCGTTTGCAACAATTATTCTTGCAACATAAACAAGAACTTGAAAATCAACATAATACAGCTAATTTGTTGGATTTACCAAGCAACAATGTTGATACAGCACAAATAGAATCACAAATTCGCTCTAAACTTGAAAATGAATTTTCCATGAAATTACAAAGCGCACTGAAAGAACAAGAGTCGAGACTTCGTTTGGAGTATCAATCTACAGTGAGAACAACAGATATAACTGAAAATGAAAGCAAGTTAAAAATTGAATATCAAAATTTACTGAAACAGCAAGAAACAAGACTCAAAACAGAATTTGAAGCAGAGAAATCTCAATATGAAGCTAGGTTTGAAGCAGAAAAGCAAAAATTACTTCAAACGTCAATAAAACAACATGAAGACCGAATTCGACAAGAATTCTTAAGAGAAAATTCAATTTCGATAGATGCAGCCCTCAAACAGCAAGAATCAAAGCTCAAATCAGATTTTGAAGCCGAAAAAATTAAATTTGTTGAAAAATCATTAAAAGAACAAGAGACTCGGCTTAGAGACGAATTTGAGACCTCTAAAGCGAGATATGCTCAGCAAATTGAAAATAAATTGAGATCAGATTTCGAAATTCAAAAAACGCAATTTTTGCAGCAAATGGAAAATAAAATGAATAACGAGCTCAAGGAAAAGCAAAAACAAATTGAATTATCGATGATAAGCAGCCAAAATGACTCAAATATGTTAATTCAAAAACAATTAAAAGATATTGAAGCCACAAGACAACAAATGAAAGAAGAACAAAGTGCCTTTGATAAAAAGCAAAAGGAATTCGAAGAAAACAAAAATAAATTTATTTCAAATTATCAAGAAGCGCAAAAGCAGTTTAATGCAAAACAGAAGGAATTTGAGAACTTTGTAGAGTCAAAAGGCAAAGAGATAAATCGAGTATTTAAAGAAAATCAAAAGAAAACAGAAGAAATCGAAAAACTTGAGAAAGAACTCAACGAGAAGTCAAATGCACTTCAAAGCCGTGAACTTGATATTAACAACAAAACAGATTCACAAATTTCATCGCTGCAAAAGCAAATAGAAAATTTGCAAAATGAAATTAACGAGAAGAACCAACAAATCGAAACAGCAAGAGTGGAAATGCAAAATTCCAACGAAGGCATTAATTCTGCTAAAGAATCTCTTCAAAAAGAGAAAGATGAAATTGAAACTCAAAAATCTTTAATCGAGGCACAAAAAGCAGCTATACAGCAAGAAAAGGACAAATTGGAGCTCGAAAAATCAGAAGTTGCCACGGAAAAAGCAAATATTTCAGAGAAAAAGAAACAATTAGCAAAAGTTCAAAAGAAACAAACAGCAGATAAAGAATATATTGACAAGTCTAATGCTGAAATCGAAAGGAAAACGACCGAATTAACACAGCAACAAAATTCTTTAACTGAAATTATGGATAAACTCAAAATGGACAGAGCTGAAGTCGACCAGCTCATTATTCAGTATAAAACAGACTCTGTTGAGATCGAACGCATGAAAACTGAGTATTTCGATAAAACGTCTCAACTCAGGGCGCTTGAAGCTTCATTAACGGAAAGGGAAACGCAACTTAAGACCCAGAAGGAGCTTTTCATGTCTGAAAATGGAACAGTGGAAGATAAAATTGCTGAAATCGAAAAATTCAAGAAACTCAATATGGAAAAGGACCAGAAAATATCACAATTTCAAGTATATATTGTAGACCTCGAAGAAAAAACGAAGAAGAACGAAGTATTAATTACTGAATTGAATTCAAAGGTAAATCAGTTCACGGAAGCCAATACAAAGCTTGATCATGAAACCAAGCAACAGAAGGATAATATTTCTCGTCTTACTCAAGAAAATACAGAATTAAAAGATTCAATTCAGAAATTTACAGAAGAAAATGAAAATATGAAAGCGGAAATTGATGAAAACACTACTAAAATCGCAAATCATGTTGCTGAAATCGCCAAACTTGCAGATAATGTTAAAACTTTGCAAAATGAGAATCAAACATTATCAGAAAACTTAGAAAATACTAAAAAGAGCTTCAATGAGACCAAAGAGAATCTAGAGTCAACAGAAAAGCATTTGCAAGAACTCCAAACAAAATTCGAAGAAACTTCAAAAGATTTATCCGAGAAATCAGAAAAACTCGAAAAAGTTACAGAAGATCTTTCACAAGTTCAATCGGACGCCTCTATTTTATCGAAGTCTAACAGCGAACTAACAGATAAGCTCGCGATACAGACATCTCTCAACGCGCAGCTCGAGAAAGAGCTCAAAGAAAGGGTCGAGAAGAAAGACCCATCATTCGACGAAATCAAGAAAAGAGTCGAAATTCTGGAACGCGAAAACCACAGACTCTCTAGTAGATTGAGAGACGAGACACCAAGGAAGCCTGAGAAGAAGCGTGAAATTATTCATCAGCAAGTTTCAAAGACGCCAGATCCATCCAAAAAAGTCTCTAATGATGAACTTTTGTCGCACAACTACATGAAGAAGATGTTGCTGCAGTTCTTCTTGACAGAAGATAAAGACAGGGAGTCAATGATACCTATCATCCTCAAGCTTGTCGGATGTGACGATATACAGGTTTTGTGCGCGAAAAGAAAATGGTCTGAAACACATTCTATTATGAGCAAAAGCTGGTTTTAATTTTGAATATTTATTTGTTTTGGAAATAAAACTGTTAAATAATGATGTTTAAAAAGTGTGACAGTATACATCATAACAGCCTCAGTGAGCACAAATGCATTCTAAGGCTGGATAGTTTTTACATCTTTTACAAAACTATTGAATAGCAATATTCGTTCTATAGAGGAATTCGCAGTCAGCAAAACCAATTTGACTGTCTTAAATCTCTCTCACTGCATTAATCTCCAATCAATTGGAAACAGAGCATTTGCTAACATTGAATCTTTACAATGTGTTTACTTGCCACTTATGACAATTATTGGATATGACTGATTCGAAAATTGTGTTAATTTGTCTTATGTTTCAAATCCAATGAAAATCACTGAAATTAATGAGTCTGTTTTTGAAGACTGCTCGAAACTTGTCTCTATTTCTTTCCCACCTGGTGTGGAGTGCTTCAAAAGAAGGGCGTTTTACAGTTCTGGCTTGGAATCGATAAGAATCGGTTATATGGTTACAGTCTACTCTGAGGCTATTTCATGCTGCCATTCTCTGAAAATAGTGGAATTGTTAGACTTCGCTGTTGTAACAAACAATACATTTTCTGATTCGAATCAAATTAATTCACTTGTTTTATATGAGTATGTGACAGTTTATAGTGAAGCATTTTCTAGTGTTACAAATTTGTCATACTTCGGCCTCACTTATGTTGCAAGTCCAATCACTATAGAATTCATAGAAAACATGAATATCAAAACAATTTTTGCCATTGAAGATTATCGATATGAACAATTCTGCGATATTAGTGTTACAAAACAAAAAGCCAACACTAAAGTGTGCAACAATGAAAAGAAGTGCTCAATGACTCCTTATTACAGCGAGTATTTGAGGATGGCAATGGCAATGATGAAAAAGAGAAGATAATTTTATTTATCAAAATAAACAATTCTGCATTTTATTTTTAATCATTATCTACATATATTTTGACCAAGATACAGCATTTTTCTCTTTTTTTTATTCTATTTTAAGCGAAAAACTAAAATATTCAAGAAAATCAAGAAAATTTAAAAGAAATATTGAATTTTGGCGATAACAATCGGCGATAATGGCAATCAAATCAAACAAATAAAATGATTATATTCCGAAACGTGAATTACTTCCTCCGCTTTCAATCACAGTCGGTGTATGACTTGCAATGCTTGATAAAAGGCCATCAGGCGCTGTTCTAGTAATTGTTGCCGATTTTAAAACGTTACCTTGGATCATTTCTGATTTTGTTTTAAATTTCGGCTGACCTTCGTCCGTTTGTTTATTAAAAATTGAATTATTGTCATTTTCTTTGTTTTTGTTATCGAGATTTGAATCGGTTGAATTTGTGTTGTTTTCTGTTGCATTGTACATGAATTCTTCGGACCTCTTGTTCACTATATCTTCCTCCTCGAACAAAAAGTCCTCTCTGAACATAATCGCGCCTTTTGGAATCGGATCAATATGGAAAATCTTAAATCTAATCGCTTGAATCAGAGGCGGATGTGCAAAGCTCCTGCAGATCATGTGGCGTATGTCTATGGATACAATAACTAAAGCTATTGTAACGAATAAACTTATCGCCCCAGCAATTCCGCAGCTTAAAAGGCGTTTTGTCCTTAACAGCCTTGCAGTTTGGAAAGGTGCGAGGTCATGTGAATCAATGTGGAGCCTTCGACCTCTAAAAGGACTCCTCATTTTCTAAAGAAAAACAAACACTAAAAAAATTATTACTTTGATACGAAAAGTGACAAAAACGATTTTTCGGTGGTTGGCAAATTTCGTGAGGGTGTTAAATACCAAAGTATGAATTATTGATTATTGTAGCTGATATCTTAACAGAATCTCCTTAATACTTCGCTTGTATCAAATAATATACACACTGGATCTAAATATAGATAATTTGAATGTTTTTAATGGTGTAAAAGCGCATGAAAATGTTGGATATTTTATAATTTTGTAATGTTTACGGGCGTGAAAGCAAATGTGCGTAATTTTTATATATATTTGGATTACTCGTAATGAAATACAGAGGGAGGTAGAGCCATCAGATATCTAATATTTTGAACACAAAATGACTACTTGGCATGTGATTTTTCGTCATAAAAATAAAGATGCAAAATTAATACCAATTTTAGCATCTCTCGTATATCACAAAATGCATGAATTACTATTAAACGCACATATATGCAAAAAATATATCTTTGGCTCTGAGAATATTATCTTTTTAATGAAATGAATTTTCTTCAAAATTCCACCATCGTTTACAAATCGAGAAGAAATTTATGTGCTTAAAATTCTAACAAATGATTTTTGCCTACTAGCATAGGTTAATTTACTTTCATGATAATCGGTTGACATTTGGATATTTAATGATTTTAATTTATCACGAAAATGAATTATAAAAAAAAATCGCCTACTCAGAAGATAAAGAATCAAAAAAAAAATGTTTTTCTTCATATCCATGTATCAAAATCATTTCACTAAGGAGTGTGACTCCTCAGGTTGTTATGATATATATTACTCGACGCCAAATAGGAAATGGATTAAAATATTCTATGAAAATGTTTATGGGAAAAATTATTTTAAAAATGAATCACAGGTTCTCTCATGCAATTTATCAGATCATTTCAGCATACTCAACAAGCTAGATATAATAAACAGGCCATCAAAGAGCTATAGTTTCATATTGAATTATCCAGAGAATAAAGTGAATCAGACCTTTTCACAGATTAGAAGTCCTCTTCTTTTATTCAATAATCATCAAGATCATTTTCCAAAAAATGAAACAGGACTTTATGTCGAACAAGGAAACCAAGCCTTTCAAAAATTTTATGGATTGTACAAAACAGATAAATATAAACAAAACACATATATAGCTGGAGCGGATACAACAGATCTTTGGTATTATGCTTTAGGAAATTTCAATAGAACTGATGGAGAAAAAATTCCAGCTTATTACGAACACGAAACTAGGGTATGGGAAGTTGAATTATGGATGGAAATTAAATTCAACAAAACAATAATGAAAAAGCAGTCAACAAGAAGCATAAACCCATATAAATCAATTAGAAACCGCATCATGTGACATCATTGAACACAAGATTTTACTAATATCACCATTGAAGATCATTTGTGATATCATTATTGAAGTAAAAAATCATTAGTGACCTCATAAAGAAATAAATTATTAGTGATATCATCATTAAAGAAATAAATCACTATTGATATCATCATTGAATAAAAAATGTTCAAAGATGTCATCATTTAAGGAATATTATTATCATTTTTGATAACAATCATAATTATACACATGATTTATTTTTCATTGAAACAATGTCATCCTATCATGCTGCATTGTTTTTATCTTCCAAAGCTGCGTGCACATTGCTTTATTATCATTTTTTCATCAAGTATAAAAAAAATAAAAATATATGGAATTCAATATATATATATGGATTTACCGTTTTCCTCTGAGGGCTTCGGCTATTTGATTTTGTATTTCTTCAATCTGCTTAGCCAAAATTGTATTTTCATTGATAAGATCTATATCTGGTGTGGAACGTTTGAGATCGGCTAATTCTCTCTTTATGGAGCGCTTCTTATCGCGCAGCATATCGATTTCCATCTGCAATTGCTCGATAAACATGGTAGAGTCGTTGCATTTTTGTATCAAGAATTGTTGAAGTTGCTCTGACTCAGCGAGCTTCGCCTTGAGCTCACTAACTTGTTTTTCTAATTCCTCATTGTTCTGTGGTTCTTCTTGCTTGGATTCATCGGCTTGTTCGAATTTTACGTTTTCGTTCATTATATCATCGTCATTATTTTCACTTCTCTTCTGCTGAATATCATCCTTCAGCCTCTGGAATGTCTTATCTGCTTCGAATTTAGGATCAACAACAATTTCTTGCTCATTATTATTTTTAAGTAAATCTTGTTCTTCTCCGAACTCATCATCGTCATCAAAATCGGCATCATCATTGTCGTTATCTGCTGTTTCTTTGTCATTTTTATCGCTAAGAAGCTGCTGACCATCTTTAAACTTATTAAATGACATTTCGAGCTGATTTTCGAGTCTCTTTACGCGCTCCTTGAGACCTTCGCATTTGTCCTTCCAGTAGGCAGCGTCATTATCGATATCAACGAAGTCATCATCGAAATCTTTATTTTCTTCGACTGGAACTTCACCTTCGTCGAGAACAGCATCATCCTGGACTGGCGATTTATCAGATAGCTCAATAACCTTGATTTCGAGGTCCTGAGTCTTTCTTGTTAAATCGTGAATTTGCAAATCGCGATTTTCGAGCTGTTTCTTTAATTCTTCAATTTCTTTTGTCTTTTCCTCAATTTCCTTTGTATTGTTTTGTGGTTTTGCGTTTCCTTTGAGCTCTTGTTGATGGTTGCTCAAAATCTTCAATAATGGGTCGTCATCGTCCTTTTTTTCGTCTGTTTCTTCAAGCTTGGCCCTTAATTCGTTGTTTTCAATCTGAAGGAGCTCGATTTGCTGGAAAAGCGGCATTGGATCGATTTGCTTTGGAACTGGCGGAACTGGAGAGTTCTGGAGTTCTGTAATCTTCTTTTCGAGCTCTTCTTTAGCCTTTAAAGCGTCCTGGAGTTCTTTTTTGAGTCCATTTAATTTTTCATTTTCCGTTTCGAGTTCTTCGACCCTTTTACTGAGTGTTCCGCAAACAGATTGGATTTTTGCGAGTTCATCGATCATTCCTTTGATGTTTTCTGTTGTTGTTCTTTCTCTTTCGAAATCTTGTAATTTTCTTTTAAGAGATAAGTTCTCTGCACGTGTTTTTTCGAGCTGCTGGAGGGCAATTTCCATATCCTCCCTTTCCTGCTGAATTCTTTTTTCTTGTAATTTCTTTTGTTCGATTTCAAGCTGTTTGAGAGCCTCTGCGCTGTCATCATCCTCTATAATTTCATTATTAGTGTCTTCATCATCATTATCAAGCTCTACATCCGGTTCTTCATCATCAGAATGAACTACTTTGATATCTTCTTCGTTTTGAGGAGATAATTTTCTTATCATGTTGTTTTTCTCTGTAATTTTCTGTTCGGCGTCTTTCAATTGTGTCTCTGTTGTTGAAAGTTTTGATTGAAGTTTCGAAATCGTTCGTTTTTGGACTTCTATTTCTGCTAAAAGTGTTGGTATTTTCTCATTATTCTTGAGTGAAACAACTTCATCGATGAGAGTTTGTTTTTCGACGGATAATTTATCAATTTTTGCTCTTAAAACGGAAATGTTTTCTTGATTATTTAATTTTGTATTCTTTTCATTGTCAGGCACGTTATTCTCTCGTAATTCAGCATTTTCGAAAACTAATTCTTGATTTTTTTCCATTAACATTCGATTTTCAAGCTGCAACTTCTTAAAAACTTCGCTAGTTTCGATTGTTGGTGCCTGTTTTGCCTGATTTTCTATGTTTTCATCCTGGATTTCGCGGGATCTGATTTCAGACTTTTTTGTTCTTGGAGAATTATTCAAGTCTCCATTCTTGTTGAGGCGCCTCTCCAACCCATCGATCTTAGAGCGCAAAGATTGGAGGCGCGCTAAGTGTCCTTTTCGTGTTTTTTGCGGATTTTCACTCATTTTTGTCACTTCTTCGTTATTTGCTGGAAAAAGGCCAACAACTGCTCCATTATCATGATATTCCTCGCTAAAAGCTTTTTATGGAAATAGAAATGAAAGAAACTATATTGATTCCCAGATTTCTTATCAAAAATCAGAAAAAATCAATGATAACATATCAATTTTTCTTTATTTTTACTATATATTAGTTGTATCCTTGCAATTTCTTTATTAAATTCATTGATTTTATCATTTTATTAAAGCAAATTCTAAATAAAAGAATTCATTACTTTTCCTTTTAATATTCATTTATTCTCTTTGAATACTTGAATTAAATCATTCCAATTTTATATATTTATATTCAATATTATTTCAATAATCAAATTCGAAAATTTATTGTGATTTAATAACATCAATACTATTTATTCTGTATAAATATAAAATTCTTCATTAACAGTTGACTCAAAACCTAAATATTGATAAAAAATATAATGAAAGTTGTTTTTGATGATTCAAACAGTGCAATAATTAAAAGAAATGAGTTCAAAATGATAAATACTAGTGTTACATAATGAAATTCAAAATAAAATTAATTTATCGAAAATATTTACAAACATAAACATTTAAAACATAAAATTAAAACATAGTTTGGAGGGTGTTGTTGGTTGTTGTCCTGGTTCTCGGAGTTATCGTTCTAGTGTAAACAATTGAATTAATTTTCGCTCTTTGCCTGAAAAGTGCTGCCTGAGCCTTGGGATCAGGAATATCTGAGAAATTCCTGTTCCTGGCCGATCTAGCAGCGAGCATCGCGTTTCTATCGATTTCAATAATTTTATCTTCAAGTTTGTGGGCTGTTTTCTCGGCTCTGTCTATCTCCTGTTCCGCTTTAACCACCATCTTATCGTATTGGTTCTTTATTGCCATTTCTCTTGCAGCATGTTTTTCTTGCTGTTTCTTAATGAATTCTTGGCGCTTAAGGTTGAGTTCTGCTATGTATCTCTTCTTTCCCTCTTCTTTTTCTTTGGCTTCGAGCTCTAAAGCTTGAGATCTGACGTCATTTGCTTCTGCGTATCTTCCTGATGTAACCATGTGCTGCTCTCTGCAACGAAGCTGTAATAATGTCGAACTTGGCTTCAAAAATTCGTTTGGAGTCTCAGATTCAAAAATTTTGTCGAATTCTTTGAGTTCGAGTGCATCGTTTTCGTCAAGCTGTTTAAGACTTCTATCTCTAAAGTTTGCCGCCTCTTTAAGACGCTTATCCCATTGTTCTTTGATAGATTCATAATCTGCGTGCGATTGGTTGTATTTTTCTGTGATTATATCTTGTTTTTGGGATTGTATTTCTTCGTATCTTTCATTACTTTCAAGAGCAATGAGTGCTCTCGATTGTGTTACACATTTTTCAGCAAGTAGATAATCTCCTTGCGCAAGAGCTTCTTTTCTTTTAGCGCCAAGCGCTGCAATTACTTGTTTACGCACCATTGGATCGATCTGGTCAACAGAATGACCAGAAATGAGTAATCCAATTGCATAATCGACATCTTCTTGCGTAGGACCCTTTAAAGATTGCGTTAATCCACGTTCAAGAAGTTGTGGATTCTGATTTGGATCTTCAGAATATTTGTAGTTCGTTATATATTCAATTGCTGCCGCGATTGTCCTTGAAGCTGGCTGATTTCGCCATTCTTTCAACTGCCTCTCTTTCTCCTTAAGGAGTGGAAGCATGGAAGGGAATAATTGTGGGTCGATGTCGTTCATTTCACATCCATTGATTAAAGCAAAAACGACAACCATAGCATCTGGATTTCCTTCGAGTGTATATTTGTAAACGTGTGGTCTGTATCTGATTGCTTTCTGTCTTCTGCTTGTTAAAAATCCTGTCCTTCGAGGACTTCGTGCAGACATTATTTTTTTACTAACGCACAATATTTTTTTTTTTTTTTTCGTTACAAAAAAACTATTTTTCTTCATTTTTATTCGTTATATATAGATAATATAGGTTATAATTTATATAACTATATTTAAATCTTTCATATAGACCCATTCATTCAATGATTCACCAATTATCTTGGTATATTCTTTCAAAATTTTAATTAAATATCAAAAAATATACGTATATATATTATTTTCTCATTATAAATATGTTTAAAATTTGGATTTCAAATATATATGATATAGTATTAAACATATAAATTGGAATAAAATTTTTTCATTTTGAAATTTGGATTTTTGAAATTTATTTCCGTGAAAATTTGATTAAATGTGTAAAATAAAGTAGATTAAGAGATTTAAATTTTTGATATTTTGATGAAAATCAATAAAAATGAATGAATTTTGGTATATTATCATAGATATTTTTTCTCTTTTGGTAAATTTTTGGTCAATGAAAACTTAGAGTTCAGACTTGTACACTCGGCCATCAACGGCTACTTTGGTATAATACGTATAATACCACTTATTCACCACCCTTAAAATTAACCTATTTGAATGAGTAGTCGAAATTAACGCAAATCAATTATTGCACGTAAAAATCAACTCACGAAGCATCTATCAATTGAAATCAACAAAAAAAGTTGGAGAAATAAAATTGGGGATCATTGAACCTTTTTGACACGTAAAGTTTTCAATTCATTGAGCAGCAAAAATTTTTTCTCGTTAATATTAGATACCCGATTTTATGTGAAATTTGGGATGCATTTTGTATTGTAATTCCAAATAACCAATAAAATCAAATTTTTGATGAAAAATGTTTTTTTGGACGCAAAAACTACATCTCTATACTTCTCACATATTATTTAACAAGTCAGATATAAAAATATTGAATTTTCAAAAATATAAATGAAGTTTCAAGAAAGTTGTTCAATGTATTTCCGGGAATTTCTATCCTCAGTTCCCGGTGACATAGAAGCCTATGCTTCTCGCAAGAAACAACTTCTTCTTCCAACTTTTCCCTCACATTTTATCAATGAACTAATAGCGAACGTTACGGAAATTTTTAAATCTGAACAAACATTGCTCGAAATTACACCACAAGTGATCGTTTGCGGAGACCTTCATGGCCATTTGCTCGATCTTTTGCGAGTTTTGAAAACGTATGGCTCTCCAGAAGCAAGACAATACCTATTTCTAGGTGACATTGTTGACCGTGGAGAGTTTTCTATCGAGTGTATAGTTCTTATTTACATAATGAAATGCATTTGGCCAAAAACGGTTTGGATTATTCGAGGAAATCACGAGTTTGCTTATCTTTGCGGACAGTGCGGGTTTTTTAGTCAATTAACAGAGGTTTACGGAGATATGAATATTTTCCGTGCCTTTTTGAAATCATTTTCATATCTTCCGCTTGCAGCTATGATAGGGCAAACGACCTTATGCGTGCATGGAGGACTAAGTCCTTCATTGTATTCATTAGCCCAAATTAAAAACATACAGAGACCTTTTGACGATTTTGGAGACGATGACGTAATAGACGGACTTTTATGGTCAGACCCCAACAATGATTTAAGAGAATATACTGACTCCCCCAGAGGAACAGGGTTTTTCTTTGGTGCATCAGCAGCAGATGAATTTTTGAAGGCAAATAAGCTCAAATACGTAGTAAGAGGTCATGAATGCGTTCCTGACGGCTACTTTACTCATTTTGGATCAATTATTACGGTTTTTGGTGCATCAAATTATTGCGGGATGGTTAACAACTATTCGGCTGTATTGAACTTTAAATCTGATGGAGTATACGAACCACGCAGGTTCCCTGCTCTTGATTACTTACTAAGAAATTATACGATTTTCACTAAGCAAAAGAATTATACGAGTATAGAGCCACAATCAGCTCGTAACTTTGATCCAAGACCAAAGGAGCACCTGCCTAAGCTCAAAGGAAAGACACCTCGTGTTTCTGCAAGACATAATAAATTCCAAATCACTCCCATCAAAAGAAAGGTGTAATATATATGATTTTGTTTGTAAATATTATTGTATTATCTTATTTGAACAAGTTTTATTATGTAATATTATTTTTATCGAAATGCAATTGCTTTAATAATCAAATCTTGTTTTTCATGACCAATTTCTCCAAAATTTAACAACGATGGTTGATAATTTACAGATTAATAAAATATTTTCTTCAAAATATTATAAAACTATATAAACAATTTAAAAAACAACAAACAAAGATAATTATATAGCCTAATGAACAGGATTAGGCTTAAAATCTTTGACATATTCTATTGCAGAAACAAAAACTGTTTTTGCATATTCCATTGAGGAGGTAAGTTTGAGGCCGACGGCCATTTTGATGAACAAAGCAAGAGGAAGAGGATCTGCTAAAGGCCAAACAGACATCAGCGGCCAATAAACAGAGAATATATCATCGAACGCTAGGATGGTATTATTATCACTAGGCTCTTCATCTGTCTCCTTGACTTGGTTCATGTTCTTCTTTGCGACAAAATCAATATGATTCATTGCTTTGAGAGAAAGCCAGGCAAACGCAGCGGGATCTGTATAAAACTGCATCTCAGAAATCGATTCCAGGGCTTTAGTATAGTTTGGAGCAACATCTTTAAATTTCATTTTCATTTGTTCTGGTTTAAGCATAACAGGACTAATTCCAAGCTCTTCGCAAGTCATTTCACGGACAATTTCACAGTTCTTTGTATACTGCGTGTAATCTAGCTTCATATTCAAGAATGGACTTCTAATATACAACTGATCGAAGTAAAATCGGACAACAGCACAGCGCAATATTGTAGTTTGCTTCGGATTCGATGGTTGAAGAATTTCGCCAATTATATTGAAGCATTTCGCGATTCCTAAAAATTGAATTTTTGGAGAATTCCACAAATCCGTGGTTGCTCCATTACCAAATATCGTATTTTTGAGCATTGTAACAGATTCTTCAATAAAATGCTGAAAAATTCCAAATTTGTCATTCGTGAAAATATAGCAGAAAAATAAGTCATCAAATCCTGATATTTCGCAGTAGTCATTCTTAGATTCGATGAGTGAGTTGAAGTTCTTTAACGAATCGTGCATCAGCTGCTCAGAAATAACAGGATAACGCGTGTCGAAATTGTATTTTCTGGCATATTTGTCCAATTGCGCTATTTTCCTAAATAAGCGCTTTATATCGGGTTTCGAGTTGAAATTGAAGCGTGCTTGCCTTTTATACTCATCTGCTCTGAAAGTTGCGATGAATCCTGCATCTTTACAGTCTTTCAGGTAACAAATTACTCTAGAGATCTTCATTGCGCATATACTGTAATAGTCCGAATTCAAAGTTTTGTATTTCGCTTGTAATCTCATTAGTTTTCGATAAATTATAATTTGTGTTGCGGAAGCTGATTCTATTGGGTTGGGGAGTTTAAAATTGAATAGATTGAAGTTCTTTTCTTCGCTTTGAATAATAAAAAATTGGAATAATTTTTTAGTCTTTTCGAATTGTATCAAGAATTCCTCTTCTCTTGCCTGTTTCACGAAGTTCAGATCTATGTAGCTCGTGCAGTCCGGGTCGAGTGCGTTGCTATAAGGAACTTCTAATAGCTTAGTTTCCCCTGGTTTACTCATTATTTGAACATTTTAGGGGGAGACACTAACACATAAAAAGTTTTTTTTTTTCGATTTTTGATTATTTGGAATATTTAACACGTGAGCATTGAGAAAACAATATTCCGCTTTTAAGAGTAAGATTTATCCTTTTTTGTTTTAAAGGATACGACAGATTATGTTAGGATTATCTCCTGATCTGATGATTAAATTCTCTTCACTTCTTTGCTATCATTCTCTAAAGACATTCAATATTTAGAGATGGATTGATTTCTTGAATTCTAACTTAACAATTTCTAGAAACAATGGAATCTTTTGCATCGTTATAATTTTCATAATGAGCACATCATTAAGGTCTTAACTATATTAATGGTTCAATAGTGTTGATGAATCTGAATGTATATTGATAACTTTTTAGATTTTTCATATGATTTGATTTTGAATTACAAAGAAGTAAAGGACATTGATGTGAGTGTGTTAGTTGTTTCATTGGATTTAGCCGAGTACATCTGTTTTCGATGAATGTAACAAGGCTGTCAGGAAAATGATTTTACTTTGTAATAATGTGCAAAAAAATCGTGTATAAGTTCATCCAACGCATCCACACGATACATATTCATATAATGAAACTACTACACAGTTGTGGACTCTCTATTTCACATGTAGAAGCTGTTTTTATGAATTTTATTTTGATTGATTTAAAATGAAAATGTGACAAATATGAAAAAGTGACAAATTTTGGGAAAAGTATCATTGTTTGTTTAGTAAAAGTGACATTTTGATGCTACTGATTTTCCTTTTCGCTTTGGCAACAACAGCGAAAGATCAGAAGAAAGATCAAACTAAGGCTAATAACCAAGGGGATAACAATGATTCAAGTGTTGGAACAGTTTTAGGAGAATTTCTGAAAATATTTAAAGGTTCTTCCACTGCTACAAACAAAACAGACTCAAAAACACCCATCAAAGCTACTCAAACACCTCGTCCACAAATCGAAAGGATAGAATCGCCACGAGAAAAATTAATAAAGAAAGCTCTCAACGAATCTCTCTACGTAGTTCCAATTCCTGATGAATTTCAGCTTCTTATGTAGGTTGCTTTGCAAATTAGTGAAATCATTGTTTTACATATCTAGATTGATTGCATATTCAACCAAATTTAACTCTTACGTTTACCAATTATAGTCAATCTATTATATTATTGTTTTGAATCACTCCAATTATACTATTTGTAATAATAAATTTTATCCATTTTAATTTTATCAGAAAACTATCCAATTTAAACTTAGCATACAATATTACTGATATAAGAAATATTAACTCAACTAGAGTTATAACTTTATTTTAAAATTATAAAATTATACCAAAATAGTTATAAATTGATCATCATATAAATCATATCTGACTATCCTTAATTCATATCTCAATTATATATATGATTTAGACTTGTTTTATTTTTTTTATAAATTAAATTTAAAAATTGAAGATGCAGTGATTTATCATTTAATTTTTCTGGGAGATGTTTATACAATGAATAAATACTAAGTCTTGAATTCCAGCAAAAAAAAAATGAATGAAAATATTATCTTTTTATTATCGAGATATGAGAAGAAATTTTGATGAAAAAGTCATATGTTAGCTGTATTTAAATAAAAAAATTGATGAATAAATCCCCTGTTTTAAAAATCAACCCCCTGTGAAAAATGTAGCCGTTTTGAATTTCGATGGAGAAAGCTTCTATGAAGCTTATCTCTTCAGCTGTTGGCGGCTCTAATCGGCCGAGCCGTTCTCTATCATCTTCGACAGAATATTGCGCAGTTTGTTCAAGTTACATGGTTTTTCTCTATAAAATGCCGAAATTCGAAATTGTCGATGGAATAAACTGCAATGGAAAGATTTTCTTATACATATGCCTACCAAAGAACGGAGATCCGATACTTGCTTACTTGACTAACGATTATATTTTGTATTTTTACAATATTAAAACGCATATGCTTCTCAAAGGATCAAAAATATACATCGAACGATCTATTTTACACATGGAGTTTTCAAATAAGCGCGATAAACTATACTTTACCACTAACAAAATCGGAACAATTTATTCTGTTGATTTAAATTTTCAAGAGTCGTCGGAGATCACACTTCCAATATCATCAGTATGCAAAAATTTTGCCGTTTGCCCATTTTCTGACAATCATTTGCTTATTACAACGAATACAATGGATTTATTTTTGTATAATTTAGAAACAGAAGAATTCATAAGTTATCCCAACCAAATAGATGTAAAG
Organism: Trichomonas gallinae; assembly: GCA_008369845.1. Taxonomy (NCBI): domain Eukaryota; phylum Parabasalia; order Trichomonadida; family Trichomonadidae; genus Trichomonas; species Trichomonas gallinae. The sequence continues at coordinate 17,113 of MRSU01000336.1, forward strand.
AGCATGAAATTCAGTCCATTAAATAACAATGTCGTTTTAATTATCACGAGAAGACATAAATGGAGGATTTTCAACGTAGAAGAGCACTCAATTACTCGAATATCACGGTGTTCGAACAAATCAATTAGTGTTGGAACAGGTGAATGGCTCCAAGATTCACCTACAACCATCGCAACAACAGATCTCGATAAATCTGTTATATACTTATGGTCTATAACAAGTGGAGATGTAATAAAAATGATAGGACTCTCAGGGCAAAAGATATCCAATATAATAAGCTGCGATGAAAAAGATATTAAATTTTATTATGCGAATGGAAGCGTCGCAAATTATAGTTTAGTTGATGAAAAGGAGCAAATACTCGTAAACAGTGGCCACACAGGTTCAGTTTTCTGTGGCCAATTTATGCCGAACGATGGAAACACTTTAGCCACTGTTTCCGATGATGGCAGGCACTGCTTTTGGTCCATACCAACAATGAAGCTCATAGACAGCATGAAATTGAAATGCGAAGATTTCAAGCATGTTTACTGCGTAGAATTCTCTCCAGGAGGCGGCTACATAGTCACAGGACATGACAAAGGCTTCATTTCAGTGTATTCCAATGAAACGCGCAAACTCTTGTTTAAAGAAAAACTCCACAATGGAAATGTTTTGAGTGTTTCATGGTGCAAGACTCAGCCAAATCTTATAGCTTCCATATCATCAGATGGTACATGCATTATATATGATATAGAAGAAAAACAGATTGATTCACCAATTACAGCAAAAGATCCATTGCACAAGATACAATGGTCACCTTTTTCGACTGCCATAGCAATCGCTTGCATGAATGGAACTATTTACATTAGATCACATGGCGCCAGATATACTTTGCTAAATATAGGCAAATCTTCGCTGCTAGATGTTCAGTGGAGTTTGACAAATCCTTCGATTCTTGCGACCTGCAATGATAATGGAGAAATCGCAATTTGCAATGTCGAAAATCGCACTTTTAAGAAGTTCCAAGCGCACAATGAAGCATGTTTTACTTTGGCATGGGCACCAAGCCTCAAAAACATATTAATCAGTGCTGGAAAAGATGGAATGATTATTATTTGGGACTCGGAAAAATTGCAAGCAATAAATGCTATGCAGGCTCACATTACTACTATTTTTTCAATTGCCATTCATTCTGATCATCCATTTTTAATTGCTGCGATGTCGAAAGATACAACAGTCAGCCTCTGGTCAATGGAAGACTGCTTCAAAGAATCATGCACAACTGTTTTAGAGAACAAAGAAAAAACTTTGAGCTCGCAAATTGTTGCAACAAAGGAAGGAAGTGAAAACATAGAAAAACTCGTTCACAGAGTATTAAAGGATGGAATGAAGACAGTTTTCAATGATAAAGACATCAGCCACATTAATGATATATCTATTATAATGAAAACGAAAGCGAATAACATGCTCAAAAACATTCCACTCGAAATGAAAACTTTGCAACGTGCAAAAAATTCGAGAAGCAAAGTCATAGAAGCTGCCGAACTGTTTTTGAAACTCGGAAACCACAAAAAATATTGCGAGCTTATGTTCGTTTGCGGGGAATTCGACAAAGCACTTGCTGCCGCTCCTTTCGTATCATACAATTTCTGGAAATCATTGATGAAATCAAGAGCAATGATTGAAGAAAAATCGAAAAATTCATATATTTTGAAAATATTATGCGGAGAATTTGATGAAGCAATCAATGAATTAGTAGAAATGAATGACTTTGATGGTGCTTTTCTGTTGATGGCAGCTATTGATAGTCATAAACAAGGCCCAGAAACCATCTCTGTGTTCAAAGAATCTGAAGTGAACAAGATTCCATATTTTAATGATTATTCAGACATCACGCCAATATTTGACGGTTACGATATCATAACTAAACGCGTGAAAAAGTACAAAAAGCACGGAAAGGTTTTGCTGGCAGCCTGTTTATACCTATCATTCGGTGATTTCATTTCTGCCTGTTGGACATTGACATTTTGCGGAGAAAGTTTGTGGGCAATGGAAATTGCCAAAAAATTCAAATTCGAGGACGAAAAATTTTGGATGATTCATTGTACTAGACTTGTTTCAGATGGATTGATAGACGAAGCATTCACTCTAGCACCATTGAGAGTTAAAAAGCAGCTGATGCCAATGATTGATTCTTCGCACATCAATGATAGTTTTTACGAAAAATTCGGTTTACAAAAACCATATTTTTATCTGAACCAAGCAGCTCATGACAGGACCAACATGAAAGGATTAAATCTCATGCTAGGAGGTAGAGTTCAGGATGGAATGAATATATTATTAGCAAGGATACAATCGTTGTTGAAAGAAAAAGTTTTCGACTTCATTGAGTTTTCGAATTTCGTCGAAATTCTTGAAAGAGTAACTGAAACTAACACAACAGTATCTGCTCTTTCATTCTACAAGGCAATATACAAGGCTTTGTGGCTCGGATATATAGTAATTATTCCTGTTTTAATCCAGTCCTTCATCGAATGCGTCAACACAGATAACATCGAGTTCCTCAAAAATCGCGTTGAAGAAGTAAGTCATGTTTCATCATTATGCTCGAGAAAGGCATCAACTACTAATATCAGGTTAAGAGGAGCAAGACAAGCATTTTCCAAGAAACCAGTTAAGTTCGATGGAGGACGGACACTTGCTGCGTTCAGTGGCGGATTTCCAAACATTGATGCAAATTATGAAATCACGTCAATTTTCAATACAAGGCCAACAGAGTCTGTCTTTGTACTGGAGGATAGAGCGACATTCATGCTAAAGAGTGAAGCCTTGAAGTGGTTCTCAGTTACTCCTTTCTCACCACTCAAAACACATCAAAGATATTATCCATTATAGAATATTATTTTGTTTGATATATTAAATTGTTTGTTTGTTGTTATTATAGAGAAATCCACATCATTTTACCTTTTTCTTGAAAATATTCGAATATTGAAATTATTTATCAAAAATTATCGATGATAGTTTATAAAATATGCTAAACTAATAATATTTATTCTATTATTAGCATGCTTTTAGATAATTTTGAAATATTTTTATACCGTATGTAAATTTTTGGGTCATTTTTGAATCTGACGGTCATCTCTCAATTTTATTGCAGGGGTTGGCAAGC
>MRSU01000338.1:0-15582 GCA_008369845.1 Trichomonas gallinae
ATTTTTTTTTTTTTTTTTTTTTTTTTTTTTCATCTATTTTGGTACAATAAAACACAAAAATACTCGAAAAATATGACTTTGTTCCATTCGATTTATCTGAGGAAGAGGATGAAATCTTCTAAAGATGAATGCTTCGATTTTAAAATACTTATCTAGCATGAAAATTATTTCAATTTATCTATAATTATATTGATTTTTGTACTATCTGTAACCTCTGAAATCATTTGGTAACAGAATTTTTGCAAATACTGCTGTAATTATTGATGCCTTCGAAATTATTTTGTTTTAGATTGTCTTGTCATTCGCTCTGACAAAAGGAATATACGCGTATGGATTGATATATATAAAATCCATCGATTGAATAAATGCATCCCTTATCAAAAATGTTCAAAAATAAACTTGGTAGATTTTTGAAAAAAATGAAAAATATAATTAAAAGTATTAGGTTCGAGTTAGGTTTGGCTGATTTTTTAAACTTTGAAAATAATAATATTTTGCCAACAAAATTTTGAAGATATAGAATAAAGAATTGATTTATAAAATTTGAGTTTGAACTCATTTACAATTTTTATATTTTTTTATGATAGGTGAACCTGTTGAGGTTCCTCAGGATGCTCTTGACGAATTCATGCCGTACGTGAAATTAAGCAGCATTGTTTCGACATTAACAGCCGAAAATATTCAGGATTCATTTAAACAAATATCAGATCTCAACATTTTTAACAGCGATATCGGAATGAATGCGTTTGTTTTGAATGTTTACATTCGCCCTACAAAATTTGCAGTTAATTTCATGAAAGAATTATTTAATTTATGCGAAAAAAATGCAAACTCTACAAATAAATTAGCAAATTTCAAACCGATGTTACTAGATCATCTATTTCGTGATAGTAGTGACTATCTATTCTATAGAAATACAAAAGATTTACGATTTTTAAGATTATTAACAGATAATGGAGCTTTGCAGTATTCTGAATACAGCGACTACTTAAAACGGTTCTTTAATCGTCATAAAAACTTTCCAAATGTAGTTTTAACAATAGCTTTCTATTTAAGAAAATACATCGCAGAAGATCCAACATTTAACGAAATACTTCAAAAATACATTGCAGATTCGCTAAAATCAGAAAGAGCTGCAAAGAAATTCTCAGCACTTTATATTCGCGCAACATCATCTCCAGAATTAGAAAATCAATATCTTCAAGAAGGCTGTGAACAAGGCTCAATCGAGTGGATACTTAAACATGATGATATAGATGCGCTGCTTGCATATAAGAATTGCAATTTAAACCCAACGAAAAAAATTAGAAGAAATTATTTCGATTTTCCTTCCTCAATTCGCCAAGAACCATCATTAACACAGTATGCAGTATCATTTGGCGCAACTAAATGCTTCAAATATTTAGTTGTTCAAGATTCTGATCTAAAATACAGAGACAAATGGGACCATTCGATCCAATACTTTGCTGTGTCAACAGGAAACATTGAGATGGTTAGAATGATCCAGCAGCAATCATTCAAATTCGATAAATTTTTGAAAGTTGCTGCTCAATTCGCACAAAAAGACATTTTCAACTGGATTATTGAGACAGAGATATCAGGAGAGGACCGACTCAAAGAAGAAATGACCAATTCTTTCTGTTACGCATGTTCGTCAAATAATCCTTCAACAATTTTATTTTGTCTTAAAAACGGCTGCCAAGTTAATTCAATAGATCAAGGAGGCTACTCAGCACTACAGTCCGCCATTATTTCACGAGTATATTCGACATTAATATTCTTGACGAAGCTTCCATCAACAAACATCAATTTTAAGGACGGACGTGGTGAAACAGCACTGCATTATGCTTCAAAAATCGACGATGACTTTTTTGCAAAATATCTTCTATCGATTGGTGCTGATCCTAATATACAGGACAACCAAGGTGCGACAGCAGTACAAAAGGCTCTAGATAACAAACAACAAAGTGTATTGACCATTTTGTTGTCACATCCTAAGACAAAGATTGGAAACGCAAGACAAATCATTTCAAGGGCTGTTTTCGGTAAGAATAAGTTTGCATTGAAGTTTACTTTAGACCATCCAGAGATATTCAATGTCAACGCAAAACTTGACGGCTTCTCGATGTCGCCATTAATCATTCTTACTCGTTCGAATGAATACAAGCTTGTGAAATTAATGTTGAATTATAAACACGTCGAAGTGAATGTTAGAGACTCAATTTTCGAAATGAACTTCTTGCAGCACGCAATTGAGACTAAGTCGTATGATGTCCTTAGATTGGCTGTCGCGACTCCTGGCATTGACTACAAAACAACAACTAAATTCAGACAAACACTTTCTGACTTAGTTGATGGTGATGCAACATGCGGTGAAATTCTAAGATCAGCTGGAATCGAATTTTAATCTTATATATGAACATCTTCAAAATTTGACATGTAAATTTTAACACCACATGTAAATCACAATCTGACACTTTACAAGTCAAAATTTCAAAACTATCGAAAAAATTAATATTGAACATCATAGCACATTCATCTAATTAATATTTGAACTCTAGATTGTATTTATCAGGATTTTACCAATATTCTTCTATTAATATTGAAGTTTCAATTTAATTTATGGAATATAGATCTTTGCGGTGAAATTGATTATAATTCATTTTAAGTCTCATGAATCGATTGTGTTTTAGCCATTATATAAAATCGAAAAATATATTTTTTTGGAATAATGTTTTCTAATCTTAACTATAAATAAAATCGAATTTATTTCATCTATATTTCAAAAATTTAGAAGGTAAAGTTTTCAAATTCATTAATTAAAAAATCAAAATAATATTTTAATGAATTTTGACTTATTATTTTGGCAACATGTCTATATACTATAGATATGCCATATTTAATTGTGTATATGTCATATATTATTAATTCCTTTCACCGATGTGTGCGCAACGGTTAAAAATTCTCAGTCAAAGACTGAAAGGATTCGAGCGCATCATCGGTGAAAGGAAATTGGAATATAATCGGCAACAATATCTGATAAAACTTCAAGATCGGCCATATAAAGACTCGATTTGGGTAGATAAAGAAGATTTAGTCGCTTTGAAATTCGATTCGCAGTTACTAGATGCAATATACCCTAAATTTGATGCAAATCACTTCTATAATCCAGAATACGACAAAATCGAAATGTTAATTCGTGAAGACAGAGATTTATTCACTGTTAAGTGGAAATATCTACCTCTAGATCAATGCACTGTACAAGGATATGTGCCATCAAACGTTTTAAATAGAAAATACAGAAAAGAAGAAATGATTTTTCCGAGCATTCAAGACAAATTAAAAATACATAGACGATTCCTTCTTTTAGATGAAGTAGGATCGAATTCCGATATAAATCAAAGCAAATCACAAGTAATTCTTAATAATTTAATTCTTAAATTTAAAAATCATGAAACTGTTTCTTTAAATCTCGATTATTATGACCACATTGAACAAATATTCCTTGATTTTTGTGAAAATCTTTACAAAGCTTATGATATTTATGGACCTTTTCTTGTCCTGGCAAAACATGAAAATATTGCAGAAATTGTATCGTATATGGAAGAGAAAACAGACCTAACAGTATGTCCATATTATGGATCTAATAAAAGTCTCGAAAATGCAATAAAATATTTTCATATTGGACCATTTGAACGAATTGGCTTTCACTTTCTAATTGCAACAAAAGAATCATTTGATTATAAACCAAGTATATTCGAAAAATTACGATTTGCTGCAACATTAAGCATTGATAATCAAGAATTACCAAAATGTATATATTCAAGATTCCAGATAAATTGCAATAAAACAAAACTGATGGATTCATTGAATTTATACTTTAAATTATCCGATTTCTGCATAAATAATGCGAATCAAAATGAAATTGAAAAATTCCAAGCAGCAAAGTCTTTATTTCCGACTCCTTTACCTCCGATCAATGCAAAAGAACCTATTACAATAAATTGTCCACTTACACAAACACAAAAAGATTGTATTCAGCTAATTTTCAAACATAACTTTAAACTATACAAAAATCGCAGCTATTCGTCATTAATGGATATAATAAAACTAGTTTTCATTCATCCATACGTCATCAAAGACAATGAACATGGTTTTTCGACGAAAATTGAACAATCATCAGGAAAGATTTCAAAATGCTTAGAAATTATCAAAGAAAACATGAAAAACCACTTAAATACATTGATAGTATTTCCAAATAATGACTTTATTCCGATTTTTGAAGATATTTGTTTTATCTGCGAAATTACTTTTTCAACAAATCATAATAACTCAAATGCAACAATAATTTCAATATCTAATGAGAACATAGAAAAGTTCGAGAACCAAGCAAATGCTATAATATTTTTTGGTAATTACTTCACCAAATATAAAAATGCAAACGCGAAATATTATAAATTAATTTGCGATGATTTTCTCGAAGAAAAAGAAAACTCGAAAGAAAAGATCAATTTCATTTACATAGCATCATCATATTCCAAAGAGATTCATTTTAATTCTTCAATAATCAAACCAATACTCAAAGAAAACATTAATCAAAAAGATATTAAACAAATAGAAACACATATTCAATCGTTTAATCATTATTCATACAGACATTTATCATTAATTGCACGCAAATTATATAAATTTGGGTGGTCAAACTGGGATAAAACTATATCAGATCTACCTTTCGATATTAGCATCAAGCAACTCAAAATGATTTATTCAGCAATAATCATAAAAACAATCGAAAAATATAAAGATAATCATGATGATTCAATTGGATTTATTAAATTCTACATTAATGAATGTTTCAAGCCAAAGAAATACATAAAATATCTTCCAGACTATGCCCCATTTTATGAGAAAATAGAATCAGTTTTATATACTTTACAAGCTCAAATGATTTTGTTTAAATTTAACAGCGAAAGCATTTTGAAGAAAATAAAGATCAATGGAAAAGTTCCACAAAAGTTTTGGAAGAAAGAAAATGATATGGCTTTATTAGAAAGTTATTCGAAAAATGGTTTTGGTTATAATGATCCAAATCTACCTAAAATCAGCCAAGATTTGTTGGCAGATAGATACGAATCAATTTTAATTTCTTTAGCGAATTATGTTTTGGATTCATTGAATTGTTTTTATTGCTTTTTATCTGAAAGTATCAAAGAAAAGAATAGTATTGAAAATGTTCTAGATATAACCAATGATTTAATGAACAAAGGCATTCAAATAAATTTAATTTTCATTGGTAGCAAAAATATAATAAAGCAAATAATTAAAGCGTCAACCCATTTTTATAGATCAGAGCATTTTGGAAGAATGATGAAGAAACTCAAACGCAGAATAGTTTTCTTTAATAAATTAGAAAGAGTTCTTAATCATGAAAATACTTACAAAATATTACAGAAAATTGGTACATGGTTTAACGAAATTTCACCCGACGAAGAAATAATGATATATAATTTTATATATGAAAACGGAATTTCTTCGATTCCTGATATTCTCGATGATCCTATATTATGTGAAGCACTAAATGGAGAGCTTCCAAATCAGTTAATGAGCATTGTTACTATTTCACAGCGAATTTCAAATTTAATTGAAATGATTAAAATTCCAACTTTGATAAAATCCAAAAGGCCGAAAGATTTCTATGATAATTACACTTTCTCTGACATTGGATCCGATTTTCAGTCTTCTGATGAAGAAAAAAAGCCAAAGAAAAATCAAAAAATTAAAAACAAGAAATTGCCAATCAAAGATGATAGAATCAAGAAGGAATTAGCAAAAATCAATGTAACTTTAACTAATATAGCAAAAGAAGACAAAAATATTGAATCAAATCAAAAAGATGAGGAAAGTGAACAAGATAGTAAAGATTCATCAGAAAAAATAGAAATTAATGAAGATTACTCGGCTTATGATGAAGAAGACAAAGAATCTGAAAATGAAAATTCAGATTATTCAGAAAACACAACAAATTCAGAGTTAAATATGACATCATCGGATGAACAAATTCAAGATGATGATATTTTATCTAAAATCGAAAACTTCGATTTTGATATTCCTGAAAATGTTGATTTGGAGTCTGAACTGATGAGTGAAGATTATAGTGAAGCAGAAATGACAGATGATTATGCATATGATGAAGAAGAAGACCTTTCTGATCTAATTGAAATTCGTCCACCACTTGAAATAGAAGATTTCAAGGAAACAATACCAAAAATCAGTGAAGTTACTTTCCCTTATAAGATTGGTGAGAGTGCTTACATCATTCAGCTTGGAAAAATTAATCAAAAATATCATAATGAAAGATATATTTTTCCAATAGGTTTCAAGTCACAGCGCGTCTGGAAATCAGCAAAAAAACCACAGCAATCTGCAATTTGGACATCAGAAATTCTCGAAGAAAACGATAACATTGTTTTTCGTGTTTCTTCGCCGAATGAGTCAACGTATGAAGGGCAGACACCAACATATCCATGGATCTCACTCTGTCAAGACGTCTGCAGAGTAAACGGGCTCCCAAAAAACATGATGTCTCTCAGTGGAATCGAAATGTTTCTCCTTGGACATAGAATTGTTTCTGGATTCATAGAACAACTTGATGGTTGTGATAAATGCCTTGAATACATTCCTAAAGTTATTCGCAAGGATCCAACTCCAATTAAATATATAGCAGCACCAGTGAAACTCAGACATAGAAAGAGAAAAAGAAAGAAATCTCACAAGAAACAGAAGAAAATCACAGAATATGCCAAATAAATTGTTTATTATATTATTGCTATTCAAATTTATAACTGATTTTTAACAACAAAAGAAAATATTTTTGATTTTCTAAAGTATCATCAATTAGCAATTTTAATACCGTAAACATCTTGAAATTTTTATACTTATTATTATTATATATATATATAACACTCAATATGATGCAATAAAGAAAAATAATTTTAGTTTCATGTATTTATATGATTTTAAGTTTTTAATTCGCAATATAATACTATGTGTATGGATTTTGTTAAGATATTATATATTAGTAATCCAAAACGAAAATTAAATAAATATTGTAACCATAATAACATATATACTGCATATTATTAGATCAGATCTGATTGAGTATACAACAAGATCCGTTGGATCTTCATTGTGAAATATGTCTGTATATCCAAAAGGCATTTTATTGATAAAATTTTCCTGTTTAAATATTCCTTTAACTTTTGAGATATTTGTGATGCTTCCTTGTTTCAGGAGTAGACGCCATGTTAAATATTTTGATGATTCGTATTTAAATTCTGTAATTTTTGATCCACTTATCACGTTAAATGTTTGATCTTGACAATTTAAGCATAGCATATATCGTTTAAATATTTGTAATGGTTCAAAAAATTTTTGTATTAAATAAGTCTCAGGATTTAGTAATTGAAGACGAAATTCTGCATTACTTCGATTCATATCGAATACAAAGATGTAATATTTTTGTGTGAAAAACCCAAATAATGGACGAGATCCTGAATTCCATTCGACTTCATAGCAAACTTTTCCACGGTTGAATGCTTCTTTTGATCTCCATGTTATCCATGGATTATTTGTTAATGAGAAATTTGTCTCATCTCTGTCCCATGCCGAGAATATAAATCGACAACTATAATTTGTCACTTTTATTAACCTTAGAAATATTATAGTCTTTTTATCAGATAAATCAACTGACTTGAACCCAACAATCTTAAATATAGTAACAATATTACGATATAGCTACATACACTTAATATCATAATCTGATTAGGTTAATCTATCAAAATCATGATGCCACTCATTATTATTGTCAGCCCCTAAATAAAATTAATCCGCTTTAAAATATCAATACAATTGTTTACGTAGAGTGAATCAATAGATTTATGTCAATTATTTTTTCAAAGCAACGATACGGGGGTTTGGTCGGAGCCAAATTTTGAAAGGAGTCATAATATCTAATAGAAATTTCTGTCGACGTAATTCCTTCTAGTTTCGTCTTCTAATTCTTTCTAATTCAAATTTTCTCCTTTCACGACAATTTCAAAATTTTTGATGATTTCTCTGATAATACTAGCAATACTCGTTGTAAAACAATTATTTGTAAAGCTATTAAATTTCAGAATAAATTGAAAACTCAACTCAAAATATAAATGTTACGTTCTTTCGCGTAATATTGATTTTTGCACACTTTGCTTAGAACTGGTCCCATATAACATAATATTTGCATATTATGTTGGAGTAAATGAAAGAAATGTTGACATTATTAGTATACTACCTGAATCACAAAGAAAACTAAAATGTTGAATATTGATTTGAAAGAAAATTCAAAAAAAATTTGAAAGATGTTATCAAATGATCACTATGAAAAAATCGAATTGTAAACTCAATGAATTGTAACACATATACAATACTTCTCCATTTTAACAGAATTAGCAACAAATTAAGTATACTAACCTTATAGGAAATGCATTGAAATTCTGATATTAATTCAAAATCAATATTTTAACCAAAAATGTCTGAAAATACTGAAACTCATGCACCAAATTCCAGAAAAGGAGTGAAAAAACAGAAGTTCACACCAGAGGAGGACCAAAAACTCTTGGATCTCGTGAAAAAATATGGACTTTTTGATTGGGAATCAATAGCAGAAGATATGAATAATAGAACAGCACGTCAATGCAGAGACAGATGGAACTACTATTTAAACCCTGATGTTCGCAATAATAACTGGACCGAAGAAGAAGAAAAATTATTACTGAAAAAATATGCAAAACATGGCCCTAAATGGTCATTGATTTCCAAGTTTTTCGATAACAGAACTGATGTTAATATCAAAAACCATTACATTGTCATGCAGAGAAGAACAGCGAGAGAAAGTGGAAATAATATGAGAACGATTCCTCCTGATGTTAGAAAGAAAGCCTTGTCTGTTCCTATCGAAATGAACCAGGAAATTTTCGATTATCGATGGCTCGATGGTCAATTTTCTGTTGAATTTTAATTCTTCATGTAATAATAAAAGATCTGTTTTGTATGATACATACATCAACCAAACAAGCTAAAATTTTCATTCAATGGCTTCAAAATGCAAATCAATGAAAAAAATTATATTTTTGGGAAAATATCATCGCTTAGAATATATCGTTCAATATTTCATCTATATTCATGTAGATAAAATGATTACATTCATTAAATAGTGATTTAGCTGAGTTATAAAAATTTGATAATAAAATTACAAATCATTTGATGTAATTGTTATTTTTTGCTTGTATACATGTTATAATCAAATATTCAAGTTGCAGAACATGTTTCGATACGAATAAAATTCATTGTTAATTATATCATTTATAATTGCCTCAGCGATTATTCCAAGTTTTATTATATATGATTTTATGTAGAATCACATAATCAAATCACTTAATCAAATCTCAATATTGTATGTTATTATTTGCTATGTTTATCACTTTTGGAGTATTGGGAGTTATATAAAATTGAGAGAATATTATATACTACGCATTTAAACATACAAACAAAAATAATATTAATCTTCTTCTTCTTCGTCATCATCATTTTCTTCATCTTCATCGTCTTTCTCTTCTTCTTCTTTTTCTTCTTCTTCTTCTTTTTCTTCTTCTTCTTCTTTTTCTTCTTCTTCTTCTTTATCATTGTCTTCTTCCTCTTCTTCAATTTCTTTTTCGTCTTCCTCTTCTTCTTCTTCTTTCTTTTCCTCTTCCACCTCTTCTTCATCTTTAACGTCATCACTTACAACCATGTCTGTTTGTTTAAGTTTCGGTTGATCTACACTAGATTTCAAATCAAATTTGAAATCATTTGGATTGAATGCCATTCCTGAAGTATCCATATTCTTTGGCATATCAAGCTCTGCAATTTGCTCTTCTTCGCTATTTTGAGAATCACGATTTGCTAATTTGAGTGTTTGCGCAAGATTTTGTGTCTTTCCACATGTATCATCGTTACCTGTATCAGATGATTCATCTTTAATACACAAAGATAGCTTTCCAGTTTTACCAAAAGGATCATTGTTTTTAATTGAAGATTCATTATCAGAACTTTCATCTTGTAACTTTGTTGAGAGTTTTTCTGTTTTTCCTAGTGGATTATTCATCTTTATTGAAGATTCAAAATTATTTTCTTGCGAATTATTGTTTGAAGCTGATTCATAATGTGATAACTCATTATTGTTAAATGATACACTAAGTTTTTGTTGTTTTTCTGTTGAAATTTGATTATCTGAAATTTTATTATCTTGATTTGTTTTAGAAATTTTTGCTGATTGTGCTTCTTGTTCTGATTTTTGCTGTGTTTTATCTTCATATTCGAATTTAGGAATTGTATTTGTATTTGATTTCGCAGGAAGTGGTTTGTTCGTTGGATAGCCTAGTGTTATCTCAGAGAGATTGGACATGAGCACTGAAATTTGGTTTTCCAAGTCATCAAGCTTTGAGTCAACGTCAGCATCAAAAATCGATGAAAATCTGTGTAGCTCATCTCTAAACACGCTGTTCTCTGTTAGCGAAGGATCAGTTACGACAGATAATTTGTCGTTATACTCTTTGAATCCCATATTTATCTCTTCCTGGCATGTTTTCGTTTTTTGTTTTAACTCATTTAGATTTCGGCTTAAGTTAGAAATGGCTTCAGTGAACTGGCTTGATAAAACCTGCATCACTCCTTCAAGCTGAGTTAATTGGTTATCAATTTCTTCGAGTTTCTTTGCATTTTGAAGAGTTGGACTTAAATATCTAATAATCGAGTCTCCGTTATTATGAATATGTTGTCTTCCTTTAAGCTCTGCATTCCTTGCCATATCTTCCATAGCTTTCCCTTGGACAACTACTTCTTTCTTGATTGCTTCCGCGAAATGAGAATATTTATCTCTAATTTCTTGGCTGTTTTTCTTTCTTGCTTCAGATTCTTCTTGTAATGTTTGCTCTAGTAAAACTAATGATGTATTTGTTCCATCTTTCAAATCTGTTATAGTTTGAACTAATTCATTTCTAATCGCGTTGAAATTTGCTTCACTTTCAGTCAATATTTGATCACATCGTGAAGAAACGTCAGTAGTAAAAGCCTCGCAGTCATTCACTGTCTGTTCTATAGCTTGAGAAATAGAAGTTGATAATCCACCGAGCATCGAAGAAAAATTTTTCGTGAGTTCGCCGACGAAATTATTTAATGAATTTATGGCTGATGAAGCCCTGCGATTCACTTCTTGTACTTGAGCTTGTAAAGACCCTGATGTCCTAGACCTGATTTCACTGACATTTCTTATCTGTTCGCTTAACTGTCTTGAAATTTGTTGAGTTGTTCCTGCCATAGAACTTTGTAGTGTAGAAAATGATTTTGTTGTCCCAGAATCAATGATATCAAAGTTTTTAGAAAAAGTTGCTGCATCTGTTACACCTTTAGACAGTCTCTGCATCAGAGAATCTATCCTCTGTGTGCTCGTATCTCCTAATTTCTTGTGTTTCTGTAGGTCACTTTTTGCAGTGATTGTCGCAGCTTTTGATGATTCTGAGAATTCTAAGAAACTCGATGAAAACTGAGTTATTGCAACATTTGCTTCAGAAATTCGTTCCCTAAGTTCTGCTATCTCATTATTTATCTGCACCGTTGAAGAATCAACGAGATTTCGGTTGTCTTTTGATGAATCATGTAATCTTTTTGAAAATGTTTGAATTTCTGTCGATGACAAATGGTCAATATCCGATTTTAGTACATCTATTTGTGTAATGATCTGTGGTATTGAGTTTCCTTCTAATATATCATGTGTTGCTGTTGTTTGTGATAATGCATTTTGGATATTTGTTTCTATCAGCTCAACACTTGATATTCTTTGACTAAAAGCAGAAGGATCGACAACAGATGAATGCTGGACACGTGACATGACTGGAGGGACATCAGCTTTAATTGAAGAAAAATTTATTGCAATTGGAGCAATTGATGTAGGTGATACATATGGTCGTTGTACTTGGTATGAATTTTGCGGATATTGTCGATTTGCAATTTGGTTGTAATTGTTTCGATTCATATTTTGATTATTATATGGAACGAGATTTGACGAAATAGGTGGTTGATATTGTTGTCTTTGCGGAGATACTGGATACTGCTTAGGTACAATTTGATTTAGAGCAGTCATTGATTCATAAGTTGATTTTATCTGATTTTCTGGTGTATGAATTTGCCTTTTAATTGCATTTTCTTCAATTTGTGCCTTTAATTGTTGCTTTAGTAATTCTCTATTCGCAAGTCTCTGTTGTTTTATTCTTTCACCTTCCTCCCCCCACATATTAACGTACAAAAAAGTGTCGAAATTTTAAAATTGTCAATTTTTTAACTTTTGACATTTGTCAAAAATCGTTTTGCTGATTGACATTTGTAACATTTGCAGCTATATAACCGCCATGACAACATTCAATGTCATCTGATTTCCCACCATGTCCACCCCATAACTCAAAAAAATATATTCCCGGTTGAATATTATTAGAACAATTTGCAGAAAAATTTACGGGTGGCAAATGTTAAATTTGTCATTCACAAATCTTCAAAACAAAAATAATACATTTTCTACGCATATAACAAGAAGAATTGTATATAGTTTTACATGACGGAGTGTCATATTTAGGAGAAATTCGTATGATTTACATGTCATATCGTCAAAATTTACGAAAATTGATTCAAAGAGAAAAAAAAAGAATGAACTTAGGTTATATAGTAAAAAGTGAAACCATATAGGTCTATATTACTCCATTTAAATAACTAACGAAAATGGGAATTTAGTTATAACAGATAGAAAAAAGTTGTCAATATTTATTGACGAATTTAACCTTAATGTAAGTGAAATAAAAATACAAGTTAAAAAAAAAATAGATTAATGCATGCCATATACTCTTCATTGCAAGAGATTAGAATATTTCGCCTTGGCAGCTTCATATTTTTGTTTGAGTTTATCAAGCAAATTTTGAGGAGGTGAATTCTGTTCATTAATTTCATCAATCAAATTTTCAAGTTCATCCAATGCATGGCGTATTTCTCTCTTCTGTTGCATATTTGCCACGTTGTTTATAATTTTTGAGAGATTTTCACTGAATTTTGATACTACATTGACCAAACTATTATCAACAGCTTCAATTCGCGCAATGTTAGAATGGATATTCCTGATTTCTGCATCTGAAAGGTCTAAGGCGTTCTTAACTTCGAACGTTTGAGCAGACACATTGTTTGTTATTGGTTGAACCTCGCATGTAATGATATTTATATCACTTACCTTGAAATTAACTATGAATATGACTGATTGTGCCTTAACTGGACCACCACTTTGATCGATTGGGATATTGTAAGCTGCAATCCAGTGGCATTTTTCAGGATCTTTATCATCTCCCCAGTAAACTTCGAGAGTAATTTCTTCGTCATCATCCCCTGCATTTGCAAATGTTTGTTTTCCACTTGTTGGTAAAATATTGCCTTTTCGGAGAATAGGAGTGATAAATGGATTTCCATTGGAATCCAAAACCTTCAAACCGATTGACCTTGGAAGTCTCTGAGTGATTGTTAGACCATCATCATCTGAACTCGAATCAACGTTAATCTGCCGTCTATTTGATGCTCCTGGCTTTGATGCTGTTCCTGTCGGTCTCTGTCTTGCTCGTTGTCTGCTGACTATATCAGAATCTGATGATGTGTCTGAGTCATTCATTATCCTTCTGCCGGTTGATGGCTTAGGTTTTGTTACAGGTTCATCGCCTGAGTCTGAATAGTTGACAGCCACTGGTCTCATTCTAGCTGGTTGTACTGTTCCTGATGGCTTTGTTACTGGTCTTGAAGGATTACGTTTTGGCTTAATATCTGATTCTGAGTCAGAACTGCTATCTATTGGTACTCTACGCCTGGCTGAGGTCGCTGCTGCGCTAGATGCACCTGGCTTTGGAGTTGTTGCAGATGGTTTTGTATTTTGAGCCGGTTCATCTTCTGCACCAGATGATGGTTTTGGATCCCTTCCTCGGCAGAGCTGATATCTCCAGATGGCTCCACCGCGTGCAACGGCTCCAAGCTGATCGACAGCATTACAGATATTTTTATCATCGATCTTGAGTTCATCTTTAAGCAAGGTTTTGACGAGAGGAATGAGTGATGATCCACCAACAAGCATTATTTTCATAGCTTGAACTTCATTTTCATCAGCACATTCTTTTTTAACAACATCTCTAACTTTTTCGATTGTCCGCATGATAATTGGCTTTATTATCTCTTCAAATTCTCTTTTTCTCATTGTATATTTAAATTGGCCACATGGTAAATCAAGAACAAATTCGTCTGATAACATGCCAGATGAAAGTCTTTCTTTTAACGCTTTGGAGTTACATTTAGTCATTGAAAAGTAATTCGCGTTGCCTGCAGCTTTAATATCATAATCGTATTGTTCCTTAATCTTATTGGCAAAATGATCAACGAGCTCCATGTCAATATCTTGTCCGCCAAGCTCTGCGTTGCCATCTGTTGTGGTAACATTGATATTTTGGCCAAAAACTTCGGCAACAGAAACATCGAATGTACCACCACCAAAATCGTAGACTAGGATCTTATGGCGTTTGTTCTTTTCTAAATCATCGAAAATTGTAAGAACTGCCGCAGTAGGTTCGCAAATCAGACCGACTTCTTTAAATCCTGCAAGTTGAGCGGCAGTTTTTGTTTCTTCGATCTGTTTAGGATTAAACTGTTGTGGATGTGTAATAACAACTGATGAAATTTCTGTATTTAAAGCTTGTTCTGCTTCTGTCTTAAGGAATTTAAGGATATAACTTGAAATTTCGAGCGGCTTAAGCGTCATATTACCAACTTTTATCTCAATATCTTGGCTTCTATTTGCCTGAACTTGAAATGGCCAGGATTTGACAAACTTCCGAATTTTTGAAAACTTTAAGCCAAGCATTCTTTTTGAATCGTAAATGACATTTTGTGCTTTATTAGATGATAATCTATCAGCTTCATCACCATAGCGACTAGTCTTATTTTCTTCCAGATAAACTTTTGACGGAATACTTACTTGTCCTTTGATTCTCACGAGATCAGTGAGCTTTGTAGTTGGATTATAATATGCCACACTGGAGTACGTAGTGCCAAGATCAATTCCAACGTAATATTGTGGCTGAGCCATTAAAATTAAAAATAAAAGTGTTGGCTTTTTTTTCGACTGAGCCATTAAAATTTTTTTGACGTAATTACAAATAATTTTGTATTTATAGCACATATAGTTCTAAATAAAAATTACATGTTTTTGCCATGTAAATTATTACGACTATTTCTTTGACAATGTAAACATTTCATAACTATCTCCGATTATTTTCATTCGATTTTGAATCAACCTAGGAATGAATAATAACTATTGAGTTTCGCTGAAACCGTAAAAGTGCAAAATATTTTGAAAGTATTTTAAAATTGTCAAAAATGGCCCCTGCTTATAAAACGTGTCAGGTTCGACGCTACAGTAGAGCCCAAGAAAACTCCACC
>MRSU01000340.1:0-17741 GCA_008369845.1 Trichomonas gallinae
AATCTTGTCTAATTCATTAACATAATGAAATCCCAAAAAAAAAAAAAAAAAAAAAACACCTATTATAGGGAAAAGGAATGAAATATAAGGTTATATTTTGAGTAGTTTATAAAATTATGATAAGGTTATTTTCCTTTTTTAGGCTGATATCGTTAAGCCTGGCGTTGCAGGCGACGTTTGGAGCTACTTTTTCACAGCTAAGGCTGATGTCGTTAGTGGAACAAACCCATATGTTGCTAATACGAAAAATATGGATGTTCTATATACATTGTTTAGATACTTAAATGATCGCGCCATTCGAATTTCTGATGTCCAATCTAATCTTTGCGTTAGTTATAGCACACTTATGAACATAACTGCAACCTCTAATGTAACATTAGGTGGTGGTTCTATTTTAATGACGAGTGGAATCACTTTTGTATCATATAGCACACTTTATTATGGATCATGCATTGATAGTGGAGGGCAGACATTAAGAATTACATTCAAAAATCAGAAAAAAGTGATATTGAATAATTTTGATTGTTGTGATAAAAATCTGACCCGAGGTAGGTATACAACTGTTTTTGATTACGGAGAAGTAGCGTATCAAGATACTAATACGACCAATTGCTTCGGTCTAAATTCATGTATTCACGTTTCTATTGTTGGGCAAGTGATAACGCGTTCAAAGTTCATTAATAACATTTCTCCGAAAGAGCAATTGTTTTATTTCAGTGGAACATCAACTATTGTTAAAAATTGTGAAATTTTCAATAATACAGTTGGTTCTAATGGTGTGCTTGTTACTACAAATATAGTCTCAAATGTGACATTCGTTGATTGTATATTCCAAAACAACTCAGCCTTTTGTTTTTTTAATATATTAACAGAAGGATCAAAAATTGCTACATATAATTGTACTCTTGATGCATATGATAGTTGCTCAGAAGCTGTTAGTTTGGATTCAAAACCTGAGTTAAAATATGATTTAATCAGCATCCGAATAAAACCTGGCATCATAACATGCAGATCTGTTATAGAGCTTCCTAGCAGATATCTATTGACTCAAGTATTTATATATTTATAAAACTATTTTAAAATTTCTTATTTTATAAACTATTGTACATTTTATTTGTCGGTAATGCCGTCATAACATACAAAAAGTTCTAAAAGAATAAGCAAGCTCGTTTGAATTTGAATTATAATTTCAAATTTTCTTATTTTGCATATTTTGCCTATAAGAAATATTACATTTTCTGTAGATATATGACCATGTAACTAAAATTCATTGTTGAGCAATAATATATTTTTCAATTTAATTATTCAAATTTGAAGTGCAAAAATCCATAGGATGCCTATGTATTACCTAAACTACTCTGTTCTGAAACTATTACAACAATACTACACTATTTTTTAATATATAGATAATAAACATGAATCATAATCAAAAATGAATAAGTTTACATTTCAAAATCATCGCAATTTCTAACCAAAAGTGACGATTCTAGATGTCAAATATGTCATGTAAATAATAATTGCAGGGGTTTGCAAAATAATTTCTGGGTGATGAAACTATTCAAGACTTTTGCATCAGAATTTACATATTTTTGGAAGTCATTTTTCGAAAATTTGCCTGAGTGGTTTGCAACTATATGTCTCGGACTTGTTTCTGTTATAATTACTTTGATGATTGAGCCAAAAGAGAGAATTGCTTACTTTGAGAACTATAATGAGCGATATCCATACTCAGGTGAGACTATTGGTGTACATATTCTTGCAATTCTAATAATTATTTTGCCTTGCGCAGTTTTAGGAATATTAACTTTAGCATATCCACGCAGAATAGACTTGTGTCTTGCGGCAATGAGTTTAGCACAATCTCTTTGTCTTACACTTCTCATTACTGAAGCGCTAAAAGTAACAGTTGCTCGACCACGTCCGAACTTTTTCAGTTACTGCCAATATAACGAAAGTACAAACAAATGCACTGGTCCATCCTCACATAAGCGTGATGCAAGACTTTCATTTCCATCTGGACATGCTTCAAACTCATTCGCGACTGGAACTTGGATGTGCTTATTCCTGGGTCAATTCTTCCAAAAAGGTGAAGAAATATGGTGGATTCTAATGCGTTTTGTGCCGATAGTGATTGCAACATTCATTGCTGCAACAAGAATTATTGATTATATGCATCATGTGAGTGATGTTGTTGGAGGTGTTATTATAGGAATAGGCTGCTCATCACTAATATTTACTGCTCAGTCAAACAGGATTTTCATGAATGATCGTGTGAGAGAAGATCCAATGTTCCAGCTTTAACTCTCCAAAACTTAATGTAATGTATACTAGTTATGACCATGCCTTGTTTTATAATTAAACTCAGCCCTTTCCTTGAATTTGTATTTGATTTCTTATTGTCAAATTAAAAATTTACGTGTCAGATTTTAAATCAATCGTAATGTTGTTTTTACTCATATGGAATACTTGAATATAAATCTTAATTGAAACATTAGTATATGTGGTACACTGTTTGATATACTTAGTAAACTAACTAAGCTTATTATTGATCAACCAATATGCATTGATCAAATTACCTGAATGGATAGAAATATTTTCTGACAAATAATCAATTTGTAAAATATAATTTTTGTCAAATGTCGAGTAAAATTATCATATTCAATTCTTTTCGAGCCAAACTCAGGCCTGATCATTCCAGCGGAATCCTTCTAAATTAAGACTGTAAATAAAGTATGGCCATAAGTGTTACATACGAAAAAGTTTCAAGAAGCTATGATAGATTCATAGAGTTAGAATCATTTATTGATAAATTATTCATGGAAAATTGTCAAATTCAATTTAATTATTGTCAAATGAATTAGTTTAATTAAGGCTGTAGATACAGTATGGCCATCAGTATCACAAATTAGAAAATCTCAAAATGCTATCATAGATTCATTGAGTTTGAAACAATATTTGTCAAATGTAAAGTAAATATTGTCAGAAATGAAAAAGACAAAAATTTTTCTAAAAATGGAGGGGAATGCACCATTCTTTGTATCAAAGAATGAAATCCGCTCTACAAGAGAGATGCTAATTAACGGCATTCGCCCTGATGGAAGAGATCCACTGCAGCCTAGGCCGCTAAAAATCGATTTTTCCGATGGTGCCTGCATCATCAAACTTGGAAACACAATTGTTTCCTGCAGAGTACTAAAGAAACAAGTTTTAGCCGATGAGAATCATCCAAATCAGGGATTTTTCTCTATCGGTCTCGCATCAACACACAAAATCGAATCTAATTTTCGCGCAGAAACATTAAATGCAGTTCGTGATATGTTCAAAATGAATAATGCACTCGATTTAGAATCCCTTGTTATTCAAATTGGCAAGATAGTTTGGGAATTACGCTGCGAAATTGTGATTCTCGAAAATGACGGTGGATTATTCGAAGCAATGACAATTGCCGTAGCATGTGGCATACTTGCAACAAAATTACCATCAACACGTGGTGATAAGCCAGTTACTTTACATCATATTCCAATACCAATTACATTTGCTTTTATTGATCAAAGAACAAAATTCGTAGATCCAACAGTTCTCGAAGCTTTATCATGCGATGGATTTCTGACTATATTCGCGAATGCTCAAGGAGACGTTTGTTCAATACGCAAAAACGGTGGCGTAACATTACCGCCTACAGTATTAGATAACTGTATTGATATCGCTGTTGACTTAGCAAAACAATGGCATATCAATATAATGGATTGCATGGGAAGTGATGCTCCACCGCTTCTCAAAGCAATCGTTAGTTATAGCAATCAGCCTCCTGTTGTTCCTCAGACCGAACATGAAGCACAATTGGAAGTTGTTAAAGAAATGAAGAAAGAAAATCCAGAAGTTCCTCCAGAACAGAAAGAGAACGATGAGAATGACGACGATGTTAGTGGAATTTTGGGTGTATTTAGTTTCTAATTTTTATATATTATTATTTCTTTTTTATTTATACATTATAGAATTTAAATAGAATTATTCTTTTGTTTTTTCTAACTAATATTAGTTTAAACTGCGGATCTAAACATCGGGACCGAAAATAAAATATTTTTTTTGTAATGAAAACTCAGAATATAAATATCATATGTTAGGAATGATCAATTAATGTTTTTAGGCAGCCAAATGTTTGATTGATCATCACCAAAGTTATTGAAGCGTTATAATTCTGAAACGAAGTATAATGATTAATCTCAGAGTATCTATGGGTATGATATCTAATAATGGAAGATTGAAAAATTCCAATTATTATTAATTTAAAAATCAAAATTAATGATAACAACTTCAAATGGAAAAAAGTATTGTACGGCAAAATCATTCTTCAACTATTGCTCTATATAAGTGTTCTAGCATTTAGGGGTTTGGAACGTTATATGTGGCTGCAGAAAGTGTTTTTCTCATGTCACTTTTAAAGAGTTTTTTTCATTATTTCGATGAAATATGGACTGTTATGCTGATAAATGTGAAAAAAAAAATTGGTTAATTAAGGTTTCCAAAAATAAGGTTCTAATCAATTTGTCACTTTTATACATAAGAATGGGCTGCTGCGGATCTAAGCAGTATGAACATCTTATGTTTGATGATCCTCAGCCAATGCGGAACCCACCTGGATACTACACACGCAGAAAGCCAAGACCAAATGAAGTAGAAGAACTTGCAGAAGCTTTATCTCTTGAAACATTCCAGAAAAACAGAGCCTATTTGTTGAGAAAAGTTGAAGACCTGGAACTAGACAATTCGAAAGTAGTCTTACTGCTTCGTTCTCTTAAACTTGATAACGAAAGAATAGAATTCATCAAAACTTATCACGCAAACTTCAAGAATGTGAAGAGAAATGATATGATGTATACATTTAGAAATCAAAACAAATTTGCCGAAGTTGAAAGATATCTGACGCTTCGTCCTTAACTAATTTTATTAATAAATTCTGTCATTTAAAAATATACAAACAAATTTATCTAACAAACAAAAAAAAATCAAATCAAACAGATATATCATCTTCTTCATGCAATTTTCTACGAGTTTTTTCATCTGTTTCGAGAATACATGGAGATGCTGGGAGCTTCATTCCATGGGACCAATCTATTCCCGCTTTATGCTTTAATTCGTCGACATTGATTCTTTGAATTTCAGACATCGTGAGTTTCTTTGGTTCAGAGGCGTCAATGTCGCCATCTTCGATCATTTGATACTGATCGGCTGACTTATCTGATCTAAGTCTGAAAATAAAGCACATAAACGAAAGCATCATGACCAGAACGAAATCTAGGACGAACTGCTTCACCCAAAACAAGACGCTGACGAATATGGTGACAACTATTCGCGCGATTATGAAAACGCAGCAAACCACGACGGAAATTTTAAGATAAATAAAAGCGCGGTATTTTGCGTAAATTGGAGTAGATTCTGGGTTAATGCCAGCCTCCGATATGATATATAGATAAGCGAGGAAATGAAGCCGCGAGTGATTGATACTTACAATTAATTCTCGAATAAATAATGCAATTGTAAGAACTGCGATGATGGAAAGCACAGCATCAGCTGATTTAATGTTGGCAAACGTCAGCAAACAGTTGAATGCTGTATAGCATAAAGCATATAAAACTGAAAAAAATATTTCTTTGCATGATAATGATACTCTATACACGCACCAGCCTTTTGCGGACAAAAGGAGTGTGATAAATAGCATAGAAATATAAGAAACGTTGAAAAATATTCGTACAATTGTTGAGATTGTCGCTGAGTTGTCTTTAGCAAGCATAATAAACTCAACATAGCTTGATATATGGTACAGAAGGCCGAATATAATAGAAGCGGAGATGAAATAATGGATTTTGATCCTTGTATTGCAATGTAAACACCAATTAATCGTCCAAATGATAAAAAGAAGCGTGTAATATATTGTAATTCCGAAGTGCGACCAATCACTGCCAATCCATCGATAATCTAAGAATGATGAAGGATTGATGAATATTTCATCCAACGTAACTTTAGTTGTATTTGACGCGCAATTGTAAATAATTGGTATATAGACACTTTTCTTTGTAATAACTCCAGAAAATTCATAAGTATTTCCATGATGAACGTATGTTTTGAAGTCAGGGACAGGTGGAGCCCCCTGGCATAGGCTCTTTACACGTGTTGATATAAGGAAATCGAAAGGATAATCATTTTCTGATAGTAGCGCGTAATATAATTGAGGTGTACGAACATTGGAGAAAGTAACATTAAAAGTGGCATTAGCCCTGAATCCGAATGAGTCCAATATGTATATATCCCCTAAAGTGTCAATCTGTTTGTAATATCTATATGACAAAATTAGAAAACATATCATAATTTTTTAAAAAAATTTAAATTGAGAAGTTTACAAAATAATTTTTCAAGATTTTTGTTTTTAAGTTGTTTTTGGAGTGATGATACTTGGAAAATGCATAATACAAAATAAAATCGAAAAAAATAACCCTTACCAAATTGCGTGGTTAAAACTCAGTTTTTGACCTAAATTTTTATATAACAAACAAAACCATATACGAATATGCAATAAAAAATTACGATTGTTTAGTTGGCAAACGAGCGATAATTCAAGCCAAATGATTTGTAGATATATAATAGCACATAATAAAGGATTTAAATCTGTGAATATCTTCAAATAAATTCAAAAATATTTTTTATCAAAATATTTTTATCTTTGACTATTTTTTATAAGGAAACATTGATCTAAATTGTCAACAGTTTATTGTTATAAGTAAGATCAACGATAAAAAACAAGTAATATATAACATTCAAACATTTATCAGTTCTTCTTAGCCTTGAGAAGCTTCTCTTGTGTTGATGAGATCTGCGCGAAAAGTGTATCAACCTTCCTCTCAAGTCCGAGCTCGTCGTAGATCTTTGGACAGTTCTTCTTTTGAGCAGAAAGGAAATTAATGTATGTCATGATCTTTCCGATGCGAACTTCGGCCTCCTTTGTGATTCCTATCTTTTGAGCAATGAGCTTCTTGCTATAAACTGCGAACCATTCGAAAATGAAATCATATGTCTTAGACATCAAGGATTTGAGCTCATCAGCTGATGGAACCCAACCTGATACACGAGAAACAAAGTTATCGAACTTCTCGAGGTTCATTTTATCTGGTTCTCCCAAATCGAGAAGAAGCTGGAAATATTTTGTGGTTGTTTCCTGGTCTTTGTATGATGTTGATATGAGGGCCAGTGGCATGGAGATCTTGAATTTCCTGATGTAATCGAGTGCCTCGCTTCTTATGATTGAATCTCTGATTAAATCTCTGTGCTTCATTGAGCTTCTCTTCATTCTTGTTTTTCCGAATACTGTTGCCATCTTCCATGCGCCTGAGTTCCTTTCCCAAAGGAATCCGTTCGGTTGGCCGCAAAGCCACCAAATTGTACTTCCTGCTGCTGTACTCATGCGCTTCTTAAGATCTTCGCCGTTGAAAAGCGATGTCATGCTTCCGACAGTCACATCGAAGCCCATGATCTGCGGCGTTTTCGTAAGGGAGAAGTCCATGGCTGTGCAAAATGGAATTTCGGGCAAATCCGGGTCCTCTTTGAATTCGAACTGAATGAGCATATCCAGGGAGACAGTGAGGTTGTTGAATGAAACATTAACATCAATTGACGGATTTTTCAAAGTCAAAAGCGCATT
This sequence comes from Trichomonas gallinae, assembly GCA_008369845.1. Taxonomy (NCBI): domain Eukaryota; phylum Parabasalia; order Trichomonadida; family Trichomonadidae; genus Trichomonas; species Trichomonas gallinae. The sequence continues at coordinate 7,694 of MRSU01000340.1, forward strand.
AAGTACAAATGAAGGGTAATAAATGGCCTGGAGCTCCATGAGAATTGACTTATCGGCTGGGCGTGGTTTTTCTGGGACTTTAATGAAAGTAATCTGTGGCGAAGTATTACCTAATTTGATTTCTTTGAGAACGAGCTTTTCGAGATAAGGGATTTTTTGCTGGTCGACAACCCACTGTAAGCTAGCCTTGAATTGTTCGACACGCTCTTGAGAGAAAATATTTGGCCATAAAATTTTCAAGAATTCTGTCATATAATTGGCAGCCTCTTCTTTGCCGACTTTAGGCTTCGCAAACTTCTCGTTTACTTCCTCCTGGGTGTTCAACATCTTGTATTCAGGAGCATTATTCAAGATGTACAGGACGGGCATGAAAAAGAAGCACATGAACAGCATTCCGTGCATCGCGAAGAACAAAGAAAGCGCGGACATTACAGTCAGAAGGGCAATCTTCTGCATGAACACATTTTTAGGATTTACTCCTTTATCCATTATTTAGTTAAGGGTCTCGAAAAAATATTCAGGGGATAAATGCGACAATTCAAAAACTCATCAAATCAACTTGTAACACATATAAACATTATATTCACCTTCACTAGAAAACATATTAATCAATTATTTTTAATAAATCAATTAATTAAAAAATATAATTTACAAGTACTACAGGAAGTTCTACTAGAGCAAACAATGACAAGTTTACCAATCATTTGAATAAATTGATGATGCTTTAGATATAGCTTTCGAATTCATTGAAACTTTGAGCAACAGGAAAATCAAGTTCATTAACTGTGTGGAAATGAGCATTTTATAGCACATCGAAGAGATGCTGAAAGCTGATTTCTATTCTTTCCCTAAACTTAAATTTTTTCAATTCATTTTTGTCAATCGCATCACCCAGTTTGTCAGTCATCAATTAGAGTTGAGACATTATATAGATACAACACCACTTGTGAGAAGTCATCAAGATGGAATTTTTTGATACTTTGTTCTATTTTGACGTTTTCGAAGCAATAGTATTGAAGATGACAAATGCTTTGTTTATTTTCGGCGATAATAACGTTTAATCAAATTGCAAAATCATGTTTTTCGAATCATTTTCTTAAACAGTATCAAAAATTATCATGAAAATATAAGTTTGATATAATATTATATGAGGAGAAACGTGAACTTATATATACGCGTGGTTAAATTCATTAAGTTCATTAAGTTGTAAAATTATAATCTAAAATTTTTTAAGCAATGTAGCAATAAGATTTTTGCTGGTCGGGTTCTGGTGTTGGACGTGTATACTTTGTATATGTTGGTCCTCGTCCTGGATTTCTAACATCACCAATAATAATCTTTTGTCCAGTTGCTAATTTGCGGCATTCTTTAGCGAAACTTCCATCAGCTGCCTCCTTTGGAGTATAACCTTCGTTGTCTTTTTCGTCTGCGTTGATTCCGTGAGAAACTAATGATGGAATAACCAAAAATGATGAGTTTGAAGTTGCATAGTGTAGTGGATTTCTTCCCTTGTTATCTTTCTGAGCTTTCTGCAACTGTGTGATTGCTAAAATTTCATCAACAGCTGCTTGATTATTAAATGCTGAAGCAACCATTAATGCTGTCGTTCCATTTGGATCAGCAGCATTGACATCACAGCCAATCTTGACGAGTGCAGGAACCATTCCTGGTGTAGAGTATTGTCCTGCGTAGTGAATTGGAGTATATCCGATTTTATCTGGAATATTCGCTAATGGAGATAGCAATGGAACAGTTTCGAGTGCACCTCCAATAACTGCGCGATGTAAAAGAGTTTGTCCACATGAATTTGTATCATTGAGTGATTGTGGAGAATTTTGAACGAAATATTGAATAATTTGTGCTGCATCGAATTTCGCTGCAAAGTCAAGAGGGCTTCTGCCGAAAATATCTCCAACTAACTGTGCTCCGTGCTGAATTAAATAAATCGCAGCTTCAGTGGAGCGATTTTGGCAGGCGACGTGCAGTGCAGTCATTCCGTAGTTGTCTGGGAGTGTAACATCTGCGCCTTTCTCTTCAACAAGATACTTAAGAACATCAACATGATTATTTTCTGCAGCGTAATGAATAGGAAGACGTCCTCGCCAGTCGATGACAACGAGCTCTGCTTTCTCGAAGTGCGGATCTTTCATGAAATCAAGCCTTCCATATTCGGCAGCGAAATGTGCTGATGATTTTCCCCACGCATCGACTGCATTTGGACTTGCTCCTGCGTCAATGACTGCGTTGAAGCACTTGTGTGCGTTAAAATAGATAGAAGCGTTCGTAATCGGACATCTGTATTGAATTGGGTCCGGAAGCTGGAAAGTTACTGATTCGAATACGAATTTCATGTTGTCTGGCTCTTCCAGAAACTCTTGGATCAGCTCAAACTGGTCTTCTTCAAGGGCTTCCTTAATAAATTGATTAAAATTCGGGTCTGACATCAAAAATTTTAATGCGGTTCTATGTCACTTTTTGTAAACTACGATAAATATTTGTCATGTAAAGTGTCAAAATGTCATAAAACTCATTTCATGAAATGATAATAAGATTACTAATGAATCAATTGTTCTGATATTGCCCTTGTGTAGGATAAATCGATTAATTATATTGATAATTCTGCAAAAATTTATTATGAAAAGATTTAGTTTAGAACAATAAAACTGTTATGGTCTATATTTTAGGTTTGGAATAGATATCTCAACTAGAAAAAGTTCAAAAATGATTCCAAAATTCTTGACGAGATTTGAAAAATAAAAATATTTGTAGTCATTGATTGTGGTTGTTAAATGCATAAATAGTTTGAAACGTAATTAGAAGCTGTTATAAATATGGTCATATTTTGAAGCATTAATTAAGTCTGTTTTAATTAAATTGCTTTTTGAGATGCAATGACCGACACTCTTCCCAAATGCGCTGGGATTTTAAAGTTCACCTGACATGCCATCTGCAATTTTCCAAGTAAAGTTCACCTGACATGCCATCTGCAAATTTCCAAGTAAAGTTCACCTGACATGCCATCTGCAATTTTCCAAGTAAAGTTCACCTGACATGCCATCTATTTGATGTTCTGCATCATTCCGCGCAAAACAGCAATTTGAGCTATTGTCTTTTCAATATATATGATGCATGCGCTTTGACATTAAGTTACATCATTATTTATCAAACTACATCTCCCTACATATGTATACGTAAAAGAATAAAACATAATTATTTCTCCACTATTTGCAGTATTTTCTGTGAATGAACTATAATGAAATGCTGAATTTTGATGCTGTTTTTTTTTTTTTGAAATTTAAAGAAATAATACTTATATCACCTTCTTTCATTTCGATTGTATTTTCTCCTGTTAGTCCATCTGATCCATGAGCTGACTGTGCATGTTTCAATCTTGTGTTTAAAACTGTTATTAGAGAGCTATATTTTCATAAAGATTCCTGTTTTAGGAGACTTTGATTCTAATGCACAAGTATAAAATGGAAGACCATATTGCATGTTTTGATATAAATGGATCCTCCACCCTCTTCTTGTGAAGACGAACATCCTTGAAATACACAAGATATGAATTGTAACAAAACGATTTTGATTTTGATTTGAATCAAATTTTTTTGCTCTCATTGCAATAAAATAACTGGAATATGTATCCAATCATGCTTCATCTATATTTATTAGTCCGTATCACATTTGCCCGAGAAAATGAGTTTCATTTCATCTAATTCAGGATTGAATTTAGAGCTTAAAATGTGTTTTTTAAACTTTATTTGTTCAAATAAGTGTTAAATAGGAGGAATATATTATGATTTCCCGAATAATGTAATAAAATATAAAATAAAAATGTTTTCGCTACATTTGATGGACTCAAAAAGTAGCGAAGAACTTTCAAACGGGATATTGAGTGTTTTCCAAAGAAGAAAGCAGTCATTTTTAAACACTCTGCAAAACATTCTCTCGTCAAATGCAAGAGATAATTATATTAAAATTATGTTTGAGAGTCCAGAGTCTGTACTGTTCATTCCTGATAGAATATGCGAACTTATTGAGAAATATCTGACTGATGACCGCGAGAAATACATACAAGATTTATACCAACGAATTCGAGCTTTAGAAGCATGTTTCGGAAAAGAAAAAGAAGCAGAAATAGAGCAAATCGGATTGTTAATACTCAACCAAATGGATATAAATCCAAACATTCCTCCTGAAAATAACGAAATTATACAAAAATTTAAAAAACGTTTAATTAGATTGCAATCGGATCCAGGCTTTATAAATGTTCCTAAAACACAATTTTATTCACTCAAAAATGAAATAAGACAACTTTCAACAGATAACGATATTTTAAAACAAACAATTACGCGCATGCAGGCTTTTACACTGAAAACTAACGCGAAAACAAAAGATTTACTACACGATTCATTGAAAATTGTCGCGAAAAATTTAAAATCAAATTCTAAAGATATACAAAGCCAAGTGAAAACTCAAACATCGCAAATCAAGACTAAATACCAACAATTGATCGCTGAGTACAAAAATAAGGAAGAAGATTACGAAATTCAAATCAAAAAATTATCATCAGAGAATAAAACATACGAACTGAAACTAACAGAGCAGAAAGCAGAAATAGAAAAGCTCCACGCATTACTGAATCATCTTGAAAATATCAGCGAAGATGCGATGAACAAAGAAAAATTTTTAGAAAATTCAGACAAAAACTTGGAGTTTTTACAGCAAGAAATCGAGGAAAAAGACAAGCGAATAGAGATCCTTGTGAAGACAGTTAAGGACTACGAAAGGACTAAAAATGTTCAAAACAACTCGAAAGAAATCATATCGAAATTAAAAGGAGTTTGTAAGCAATTAAAAGTCGAAAATGATGCATTAAATTACAAGCTTTCCATGTCAAATGCGGAAATAGAGCTCAAGCAGCATCAGATAGAGAGATTGTCTATGCTGGAAAAGGAAGGAAACTCGGCTATACAAAAAATGATTGAACTAGAAAAAGAAAACAAAGAACACAGATTAAATATAAACAGCTTAACATGGACAACAGATGAGCTCACAGAAACAAACAAAATGCTGAAATCAGAGAATGATGAGCTGCGTGATAGGTTATCGCAGAGCGAGTTAAACCTCAAAGATCTTGAAATTCTTGATTCACTTAAAAGCGAACTAACAGAAACAAAAGTTTTATTAGAAAAATCTCAGCGAGAACAAAATGAAGCAAATTCTGTTTATGAAGATTTGTTAGCTCAGTCTTCGTGCTTGGAGAAGAAAGTAAGTGAGATGCAGTTGCAGCTGACTGAAGCGAGAAAAGACAACGAAATCAAAGACATGAAAATTTCAGTTTTAATTACAGAAAACGAAAATCTTAAAACTAATTCATCACAGAGTTTGATAAGTTTCCAGGAGCTACAAGAAGAATATACAATAGTTAAAGAAAAAGCAGATAAATTCGAAGAATTAACTGAAAGAGTTAAAGATTTAGAAACAAAACTTGAAGACGAAAAAATCGAAAACAAAAATTTGACAGAAAGATTCGCTGAAGCAAAAAGTGAATCACTATCAAGTGTCCTTAAATTTAACCAGTCGCAAGCTGAGAGAGATGAAATAGAAAAGAAGACGAAAGAGTTACAAAACAAAGTTTTAACATTGCAAAATGAGTTATTAGAAAGAACGAAAGAAGTTTCTGAAGCTAAGGGTGAAATAACAAATCATAAATCAATAATTAATGAATATGAATCAAAGATGAATGAATCAATAAACTCAAGTCAGTTAGAAAAGCTTTCTTTAGTCAAAGACTATGAATCTAAAATCAGTTCTTTGGTTTCTGAAAAGGATAAATTGGAAGTTGAAATCAAATTGCTAAATATTAAATTCGATCAAGAAAAAGATAAATATGAGAACGAAAAGAAGACAATTTTAGCAGAAAGTCAAAAGGCCAAGGATGATTTTGCATTAGAAATTAAAAGAAAGGTCAATGAGCTTGAAATAGAAAAAGTTTCGCATGTGAAAGAAATAGAAAAAATTAAATCAGTTGAATCTATAGAAAAACAGAGAATTTTAGATGATTGTCAGCATCAAATTGACAAAATGCGCCGCGAAAAAGAAACAACAGAGAAGAAACTGGCCATTCTTAATGAGCACGTAAATGAACTTGAGAATTTAATGAAACATGGAAACTTGAGAAAAATTTTAGAAAATTCGCCAATGACTGATAAGCAGCAAAATGAATTAATTGAGTCATTGAGTCCTATATTGGTTATTGAAGGCAATCAAAACGCAAGCTATTCGGATTTGATACATTTGTTGATAGACACCGTGAAAGAATATTCAGAGATTCACAAATTACTTGGTGAAAGATATAAAACTATTTCATCATTGAAAGCTTATTTAGTTGAATCAAAGCAGAACAGCGATATTATCAGCTGCATGTTCCCTGAAGTCAAAGATCAAAAATCCCTTTATTTCGCTTTGTCGCAGATGAAAGTCGTCTTTGATACACTGAAAAGAATATATCCGAATATAAGCGCTCACGAAATTCCAGGAAAAGTATCAGCAAACATTTCAATTTTGTCTTCTATCTGCAAGCAAGTGGGCTGTGAAGATCCCGTTGACTTGTCTTTCCATATATCAAAGTACTTTGAAGACATGAGAGCAAATCAACAGCATTTTTCAACTCTATTATCTTCCATTTGCAAATTATGCGACTGCGATGATCCGTCAAGCATTCCTCATGTTGTTGTGAATTTAATTTCTGACATCAAACAGAAAGAAAGCATCAACAATTCCCTTCTTTCATTTATAGGAGCAAATACAAGCGAAGAATTCCAGCACATCATAGAATCACAAATGCAAACACAGAAAACTCTCAACGACAGAATAACTAAGCTTCAAGTGATTCTTGGTGATGACATTGAATCATCAGCTGAATACTTACTGACTGTTAAATCTGAAGTCGATAAACTCGGATCATCTGGTGACACAATTTCTAGACTTCGCAGTTTTGTTTCCCGCTATAACGGTTTGGTTTCAACACAGGAAATAATCACATCGCAAGTCAGCAGTATATATGGAAACGATGTTATCAATGGAGTTTCGAAAATGATTGATGACATCTATTATTTCACGTCAACATTGGAAAAAGCTTTAAGCATAACATCACGCGGATTGACAAAAATTAACATTCCAATTGATGAAAGAACTAAGCATGTTGTTGCTCAAAGCATACAAAATATCAATGATGATATTTCTGGTTTGAACAACCAGATAAAGTCATTTTTGGGAGAAGCTGCATCGCAAGGTTTTGTTGGAAGCAAAATTATTGATGCAATGAATTTCATTGTTGACAAAAAACTACGCGAACAAAAAGTTACCATCAATCGTTCGCATGAATCAGAGATGAATTCTCTTCGCGAGGTTTACGACAGGGCAGCATCTGACTCAAAACGAGAAATTGACAGATTGAAACAATCCATTGAAAAGCTGAGATCTGAACAAGAAAATGAAAGGATTAAATTTATGAGCAGAGAAAAAGAATTAATTGCAGACTGTGAAACATCAAAATCATCTGCACGATCTGCTTCGACTGAACTTTCAACGACTAAAAGAGTTGTACAAGAGCTTCTTAGATCTCTGGAAGGCAAAGTTGCTGATCTGTCATTCCTTGGAGCTCATCTTTCTGCATCAGAGTTTCTTAGTGTTCAACAATCACGATCAAACTAATTTTGTTTTTGTATTTTATTAAAAGCATGATTTTAAATTTAATGATGTAACAAAATTCATCTCAAAATGTGTATCTTTGGATTAAAATGCGTTGAAAATCTAATTTTTCCAACAAAAATTAGCTTGATGGAATGAAAAACATTGGAATAATTTTGGAATCAATCCGTATAAATGGGAAATACATACCGCATGAACAATAAACGTTGACTTTAAGATTATTATTGTTATTAGCTTCAAATTTCATAGGCGTTTTATGAATAGGAGCTTTGCATTCATTGGAACTCAAATGTGCCAAATTCATAGAAAAGGTATTACTCCCAGCTTCATCAGTCTTTATTTGACTTGGAATCCCTGCAAATCCTTTTGAAAAGGAACAATTAATGACATATACTGCATCGGATTCATAACAAGAAATGTCAAGGTTGGCAACATTTTCATAAAAGCATGATTCTACAACTTGATTTAATCTTCCAATTATTCTTAAAATACAATATGATGAGTCTGATTCAGTAACTTCATTAGTGACAAAATTACACCTATGAACAAAAGCTCCATCATATCTTTGAATGTCGATAATATTTTGTACTTGGGCCCTATTACTAACAAAACTACAATAATTTATCGAAATTATTCTTACATTATCTTCTTCTTCATTAGCAAATAAAACTGATGTTGACGATGCTTTAATATCTGTAAAATTAGAAGAACAAACTTTTAAACCAGAGTTGTAAAAATAGAGAGAACTTATATCAGTTTCTTGAGAATCACAAAAAGTAATAGTAGATGTCTCGAACTGGGGTGTAAAATCATTTTTTGAGAGAAAAAATTGAGCGAAAAGACCTCCACGTGGAGCATCAGGATGGACTGCGCATAAAAAATGCATAATAACATTGCAAATTCGAGCGAAAAATGCACCACCACCATCTTCACTTTGAGTAGAGCAATCTTTAAAAAAACAAAATGAAATTAAAACATTTGGACAAGCTAGATCAAAAACATATATAGCTCTATCATGCAAATTAATAAAATTGCAATTGGAAATATATATATTTTCACCCTTGTATATTTTGTATAATTCATTTTTAATCGGAAGTGAATCATACTGACTAGACTGAGATCCAAAGTAGTAATTCCAGATTCCAGGGTCTGGATTCTGAAAATGAATCAGCAAATGACTAATCTCATTTATTGTTTGATAAAAAAAAATATTATTCATTTTAATCAACAAAGTATAACTTTTTATTCACTCCTAGGATTACAACATTTTCATAAATAATCGAAGTCTTGCAAAACAAACATAAAAATAATTAATGATAACCTTATTTTAAAAAAATCATGTTGTGCATGATATATACACAATGGATGGCTGGGACACATATCAAAAGAATTAAATAAATTATAAAATAATATTTTCATTTTGCTTGCTTTCTATGTATTTCATTATCAAATTTGATAATTTTAATAAAATTATTATATATCAAATGAGATTTAAAACATTTCCATCAAGCATAAATGTTTCTAATTTTCATTCTATATTAGAGCTATTCTTGAATAATTAAACTTCAGTAAATAATTTACATAATTTATATCAAAATTGTAAATAACACAAATAATTTACTCAGCGTTGAACTTGGCAACGGCCTTTCCACCTTCAGAAACGGCGTGCTTGGCAAGATCGCCTGGAAGAACAAGACGAACAGCTGTCTGAACTTCGCGGGAACCGAGTGTGTTACGTTCGTTCATATCGACGAGTCTTGCACCTTCCTGGGCAATTCTCTCGAAGATATCTGTAACGAAAGAGTTCATAACCATCATAGCCTTGTTGGAGATACCGATATCTGGGTGAACCTGCTTGAGAACCTTGAAGATGTAAGAAGAGAAAGTTTCGGCACGCTTCTTGTGGCGGAGCTTCTTATCCTGCTTAGCAGCGTTGGCAGCATCGACTCCCTCGACAGCTGGCTTCTTCTCTGTTGGTGTCTTAGAGGCTGGCTTCTTTGAAGACATTCTAAAATTATGAACTCAAAATATTCCCGCCAAAAAATAACTATAACCGCCAATTTTATGGGGGTCTAAAATGGCATTTTTTAATTTTTGGGAAAATGCCACTTTAGACCCATATGTTTTCGAAACAAAAATGGCGGCATAAAAATGAGTTCATTAATTTCGAAGTAATGCCAGCTAAGAAGGGTGTTAAGAAGACAGCAACAAAGACAGCCGTTGACGGTGAGCGTCAGCATCCAAAGACACGCTCATCTCGTGCCGGTCTTCAGTTCCCAGTCGGTCGTCTTCACAGATTCCTCCGTGAAGGCCGTTATGGTGAGCGTGTCGG
>MRSU01000341.1:0-10005 GCA_008369845.1 Trichomonas gallinae
GTCACTCTGGGGTTCGAACCCAGGCCCTCGCGGACCAGTGCCTTAAACTGGCGCCTTAGACCACTCGGCCAAATGACCCTTACATTTATTTCTCAACATTTAGTTCTAGGATTATTCTAATAGAGATTATTCATCAATTTTCATATTCGAGATTTTCAGCTTGAAACAAATTATCCATTGTTCATTATGTGAATGAATCTACAGAGCTATCCTTCTCATTTGATGATGTGTAATATATATTTTAACGACATTTCCATTTGAATTCTGCTATTGATCAATTAATTATCAAAATATTTTAATATTAGATATACAAACAATTTATAGTTGATTTGAGGATGCATTTTGGAGTGATTTCAGTTCTCGATATCTGAAAATAAATCCAAGTCCTGAAACTGCAATAAAAAAATGTGCCAAACCTTGAATAATGAAGCATATTCCTGTGATGACTATTGAATTACCTTTGTTTTTCACTAAAACCCGAAGACAAGGAGTATGAAATCCATGATGACATTCATTGGCTGAATCTATGATAGAAGGCTGAAAATCGCAGCATCTGAAATCTCCTTGGAATGCTTTAATGTTTTGAAGATTTGTTTTTTTATACCAAGATTCTTCAAGAGTTACAAAGTAATTCATTGGATCAATAGCAAATAGACCTCCTATGTAAATCAGTAATGAACAAAATATTAAAGAAAACATGCAAACTAATAATATTTGGGTTTTTAGATCTTTAAAGCATCGAGAAGACATAAAGATCAATATCAAAATGAATGAACTTATCGAAAACAAATCTATGTATATTAAATCATGATTGAAATAGTAAACTTTAGATGTATATAGAAATTCTATTGTATGGGTGATAAAAAAGATGGACAATGCTATAGATATCTGGCACAGCTGAGTGATAAATGTGATTGTTTCGCTTGAAAGTCTTTGAGGCATCGAAATCAAAAAAAATTGATTTAACAGTGTCACTTTTATAAAAGTGACAAAAATCAATTTAATTTTTTTTGATCGAAGAAGTAATTCACCTTTTTTATAGACATATCAAAAAAATATCATTAACACAACAAGATACTTATGATAATAAACCAGATAGCCTCGTGCTTCAAAGATAATAACAAACATTTCTACATATTTGATTATTAACCGAAAACAAAATATCAATGCTACAAAACATTCATAATACAAATTTCACATCAGCTCATTGCTTTTTACATACACACGTCGGCAACCAATCAAAGCTTAATTTAGATAAAATTTTTTAATAGACATACAAATTAAGGATCCATTTTGATTAATATGCAAAATGTATTTCTTAAATCAACACAATACTAGGCGATATATATTGATTTGTTAATTTCATCAATAAAATTCATATGAACTTAAATCAATATAATATTTCAAAATATTACCTTCAAATTATTGATTAATTAAAGTAAGAATAAGAAAATAATATGATGTAATTTCAAATATTTTAGATCATTACATATAGATAAGATTCTATGTCTTATTATTATATTTTTATCATCGTTCTTCGATGGTGCTGATTTCTACAAATTTTCGGTCTTACTTTTTCAAATTTTATTAAAAAATGCTCATAATGGCTCTTGAGAACGAATATATTATTACTATACTTTGCAAAAACCACATAAACAATCGTTGTTATCATTGAAAATCTCAGTCTATGATTCAACATATGACCTATGATGATAATTATCATATTCTTTTAGGATAATTAAGATTATAAAGACTAAATAAACAATATTAATATGTGCAACAGCTTGATTTGTCAATGGTATTCATTGATGATTTAACATTTTTGAAATTTAGCATGCATTTTCTCATTTTAACATTAAATATATAATTATTGATATTAATATTAATTCATGGATAGCATAAAATTCAACAAAAATTGAATTTTGCTGCCGACGAAAAATGTTAAATTCGCCGGAAAAGAAAAAATTGTTTGTAGTCACCTAGCCAATCCAATAAACTAATCCTGAAAGCGAAGTTGTAACTTATCAATTTTGAATGCAGTCAAACCTCTTTTGAGAGAGTGTTTTGAATTTAATTTCTGAGACTTCAATACAAATTTTTACAGCTCGGTAGGGTGATTTAAGATGTATACTAAGAATTTTCAATAATGGAAAAAAGATAACCAAAACCGTCCAATAACAAATTTTTTAATTTTTATAAAGAAAAATTTGAAAAGATTCAACTTTTATATAGCAATTTTATCGACATGAATTGGTCATGATGTATAAGCTTACAGAGCAAAAATTTCATCGATCCATAAAATACAAAATAATTTTAAAATCTGCATCACCACATGTAATGGAACTCATATCTTATCAACCGATCGTATGACAAATTTCAATTCAATTGTTTGAAATTTATAAAATTCTAAACATGCTTGGAATGATATAACATAGCCAAATACCAAATTTCCTGATGGACCATCTTAAATTAATTGAGTCAATTCAAACTAAAGTATTCAAAAAAATATCATTTGAAACAGTCTTAATAATATGTATAGAATCATATGGTAAAAGGTTTCAGCTTTTCATAAGAAAACGAATTTAGCTGAATATTACCCACTAGCTCTTTGTCTATCCATGGCCATTGAAGGCCATGGCCTGTAAACCATAGAATATTACTTTGAGACTTATTCAATATTACTTTGAGACCAATTCAATAATCACTTTGAGTGTTTCTGAAATTATTTCATTTTTAAAGAATGTCTTCTGAGATCGCAACCAAGTACAAAAGGTTCACACCAGAAGAGGATGCACTCATCAAGGAGCTCGTTGAAGTCAAAAAGATCAAGCCATGGAGCAAAGTTGCTGAATTCATTCCAGGAAGAACAGGCTCCCAGTGCAGAGATAGATACAACGCTTACTTATATGAGGAGGCTAGTACATCAAACTGGACTCCAGAAGAAGATAAAATCATCGTTGCCAAATATAAGGAATTTGGTCCAAGATGGGTTCAAATCTCCTCATTTCTCCCAGGCAGAAATGGTAACAGTGTTAAGAACAGATGGAATAAGGCATTATCTAAGTACCACGAAATTGGATACAACTTAGCCAAGCAAGTTAGAAGGAACAAAGACCTGAAATACTCTAAAGGAAAGACAGAATCAATGAATCCAGAGGAGGTTTACAGCCCAGTCGAAGTTAAGAAGGATATCGAGGAAGAAAAGTCGATTCCAAATGCTTTAATCGATGCGATTATGTACAAACTCGAATATGAGTTCCACTTATTAGATTACCTCGATGAAAATTCCATCGACAATGCGTTTATCTTGTAAATATATAGAGTGTTATTTAAAATCAGTTTTCTCTTTCACCAAATCATTTCTTAATATCTACAAACATCAATAATGAACATAAAATTCAATAATTCATAGATACAATACAAATATCAGTTCCCATATTGCTTGCCTCAATGAAAGTTATTTTGCGCTGACCTTTTGCCAGCGGCTTCGATACATAAAAAATAAATATCAAAATCTAGGTTTCTTACCATGATAAACAGTTTCAATATAAGACGAAAACTATAATTTCATTATCAATGGGGCTAAATTCATAAAATAAAAAAAATTAATCTTTGTCACTTTTACAATTTCGAACAAAGTATTTCAAATTTAATAGAATGCTTTTCCTAATTTCGGAAACGTTAATAACTGAATCAAATTCAATACTTAGGAGAGCATACAAAAGCAAAATGCTTGATTTTGATGTCAGTGGGTCAAGTTCTCAGTATATTAATGGAAGTTTGCAATTAACAAAACCTGAATATGCATTTGATGGAGTTGATAAAAAATATGATTGGTGCTCAAGTTGCTTAGCATCATATGATGAACATCCATATATTATTCTCTCTGTTAAACAAAATACAATGAATATTCAAGGATATTATATCAGATCTGGATGCTGCAATAATAGATACTGCTGCTGTTATTCAACGGAAGCTTATTGCTGCGTATGTTGCCTCTACAGCTGGTCACTACAGATTTCGCAAGATAATGTTACATGGCAGACAGTTCACAAGGGCGAAAAAGACTTGGATTTGAAGCAGTGCAAAGACAAAACATTCAAATTCAGTACAACTTATAAAGCTAAATATGTTAGACTTATTCAAGATGAGTCATGCCCTGGAGATCCACCATGCATTGCATTGAACCAAATCGAATTAATTGGAAACATCGATGGTGACAATATTTTTGATGCTGATATTGAAAATGATGAGGAAGATGTTAGCATCATTGGCCACATATCTAAGTCACATGCAACACTGAACTAAAGTATAAAACAAAAAATTCCAATTTTAATTTTTTGATGAAATATTAATCATCAAAAAAATTAAAAAGGACAAGGAAAGAATTATTATTACCTTTGGTTATTCGATTTTATTATTATTTTTGGGTGTAAAACATAATGATTAAAATTAAAAGGGTCTGAAACAAAATAACAGGGAGATATTCAAATATAACCTTATTTAATTATTACATCACGAAATTTCAAAACTTATATAATTTATAACAGGAAAACAAATGCTCCCTATTTTTGCTAAAATTTTGGAATTTTTTATGGAAAATTTTGACTTTTATGACAGAAGCGCTAAAAACTTGATTTTCATTAACATTTGCCTTGTTCACGTCATTCTAAAGAAATTAAAAATTTCTGTTAATCCGACAACTTTACATGACAGATTTTGTACTTTTTGGCGGCTTTCCATTGAAAAAAAAGTTTACAAATAATTCTCCTTCAAATGTCTAATGTTGTTAATGATAATAACAACATTATGCCAAGAACTTCATACAGCGAGGAGCCGAATATTGATTCGATTTTTAACGCGAATGAAGACGATTACATGGGGATGCTCACCGATTTCAGAATGCCAATTGTTGAATTAATTGATGTTGTTCACACACATATAGTAGCTCCAGATGGAGCACTCAAATTCTTCGTTAAACTGCAAAACAAATCTTACCGCGATTCTCAATGGATTGATGAACCTAGAGGCAATGAACATAATAAACGAAAAGTCGATGAGTATCTCCGCTTGTACAAGAATTCACCACGTCAAAAGCCGTATTATGACCCAGACTACAATATTCCTTTCAAGATCATCGAGAGAAGCCCAGACAACAAATACCGTGTCATGTGGAAAAACCTCGGTATAAACGATGCCACGTGGGAAACTCCTGAGTCTTTAAAGGACGAGAAGCTTATAAACGATTTTCTACAAAGCACAACTCAATCGCAAATAATACCACAGATTTCGCCTATAGGACAACCCAGTCAGCAAGTCCAGCAATACAGGCCAGGATTTCGCGGTAATTCTAATGCTGCTTATATTTTAATGGCGCGAAATGTTCAAGATTACGGATGCTGTATATATATAACTACTAAAGGCGAAAATAGAGTTGCATTTATCGATTTGTTGCGCGAACTTTCGAAAAATCCGCTAAATAATGGAAAATGCTTAATTATCGCTACAATCGATACCATATCAATATGGGAAGAAAGCTTTTCACGACTGTCAATTGCTTATACAAGATTATACGGAAAAGACTATGATACGTCAATTTTATCGAAAGGTTTCACGCCATCATTTGGAATCAATATAACTTATCAAATACATTTAACATCATGCGAAGTATTAGCTGAAATTCCAAATACAATATGGAACTTTATAATTATCGATGATTCTTCAGATTCAATTCGTCCCAACATCAAATCTATATGTACGGACTCAATATTGCAGGCGCAAAGAAAGGTAATCGTTACTAGTGATCAAATCGATGGATATCGACGATCGAGCTACGCAAATCTGTTTAACATTCAAGTTCCCTTCGATAAAGTCACTGTAAAGTCAGAGGCAACGTATCGATGCATATCAGACCCTTATACAGAATTTATGATCGAATGTCCAATAGATCCCATTCAAATATCATATTACCTCGAAGTATTCCTTCAAAACAAGGAAAAAATCAAGAATCTTAAAAAATCCAACGAAAATTCAGTGAATAATGTTTTAATGTCGAGATTACACAACGTTTGCAATCATCCAGCGATAGAATTTACAACAGATACAGTTATAGATAGATATATAAAAGATAATAAGTTAGACGCACGTACAGATGACGTGAAAATTGCTGCATTATTAAATACAAGCACAAAACTCTCAACAGCCAACAAAATAATCGAGTTTATAGCGAAAATAAATACGTTTCCAATCGCTTTTATCGTTAATCATCCATATTTACAGACCATATTATTAGAATTTTTCAGATTGAAGAATATCAAAGCAGTTGCTGGCGATAAAGATTATACAGAGGACCCAATGAATCCACCACAAGTTACTATTTTGTTAAAAGTCGCAATTGGAAAACGCAAAAATATAATTTCAGCGAATAACTTTATTTTGTTTGATTGTCAGCCATCAGACGACATAAAACTAATCAACGACATACGAATTCCGAAGAATAATGCAGAAGTAACCATTTACAGATTAATTACTAAAAATTCAATCGAAAGCTTAACTTACGGAACAAATCCAAGAAGCCAAAATAATTTGTTCAAGACATGCGCTGTAATAGCTATAGATGCATTAAACAAAGAGCAACCAACACAAGAATCAATAGAAGAAATTTTAGTTCAAGCGGAAAAGCATCGTGGAAGTCTTACTTCAACTACTCCAATGCCACTGTTTACAATCAATAAGGCATCTCCCAATTTCGACGACTCTGCGCTTTCATCAGATAATTTTTGGAACGCAATGCTTAAAAAAATCGAGTCAATTGTTAATAAAACGAATGACCAGGTAGATATGTCTATGCTAACACAACCATCATCTTCACAACAGCAACAGGGACAAAAAAGAAAGAAGAAGAAAGATAATCAGCTCGAAGACATGATGAAACAGCAACAGCAGCAACAGCAGTTCCAGACACAGAACTACTTTATGCGCGGAAATTACGCTCAAATACAAATGCAAAATTTATATTGGAATCCACAATACAATAGAATGGTTCAGGGAGGATTCCCGCAGAATACAACATTTAACCAATACAGTCAATACGCTCCTACCCCTCAGCTACAAAACCAAGCATATATGAATCAGATGCAGATGTATTTACAGAAGAAAGACGACATCCCATTGCAACAAAACACAGAACCACCAAAGCAGATACAAGAATATTCGATTTTTTCAACTTTGAACCACGCCGACGAAAACTCGAAAACTCCAGCGAGTTTCTTCGTTCCTCCTCCCAGTCTACCAGTCAAAGAACAAGAGAAGGAGCAGCCCTCGCTGTTTCCTCCTGGAACAGGCGAATTAATCAACTCTCAGAGCACAATTTTATCCCAAAATCGTAATTTCTTACAACAAATGGAAATGGAAAAACCAGTGGAAAAGGTACCGGTGATTTTGCCGAAAGTCGACGAAAATAAAATCGAAGAAGAATCGAGTGACAATGATATTCCCACATATATAGGTTCTCCAACTATATACGAAGAACCAAAGAAACAAGAAGAGCCAAAGAAAATCGAGGAACCAAAAACGAAAGAAAATAAAAAACGCGAAAAACCAAATAAAACTAAGCCAGTTAAACAGCCTAAAACAGAAGAAAAACAGAAAACTCCTGATATTTCAGACAACGAGCAGAAAATGTCTAAGCGCAGCAGCGACAACGACTTTAATAAAACATCAAAGAAGAAGACGAACTCGCCGTGTATATCATGGAATCAAAGCTTGTATCACGACTTTGTAAATACAATGTTGAAATTCGGTTTTAGTAGGACAGAAAAATTCGCAAGTATTCTTCGCGAAATAAATGGAATTGATCTAACAGGTGCCTGCCGTACAACAGTTAAATGGATGCAGATGAGTTGCGGCTACGATCTCGCTAAGTCTCCAATTATAGCAGATTTTCTGAACGGAAAGTCACCATATGAAGAAGTCTTCGAGTCAGAGTTCAAACAAAAGTTTTTCTCAATCGCGTCGAAATCCGCCAAAAGCCGCCTGAAAAAGATAAACTTCATCGAACTAAACGCGATGATTGTTACTACAGCGAATTCAGTCGACGAAATCGCATGTCCGACACTGAGCGCAAAATTCGGCGAATCATGGACAGCCGAAAAAGACAAATTACTGATGAAATTAATCTACGAGAAAGGCTTGGGAGAGGTTACATCAGAAGACATTGGACTGGAAGACGTTATCAACCCAACAGAGAGATTCACCGCACTAATAACACACATAGACAAATACGCGAACAAACTCGAAGAAGTCAACAATACAACAGTCGCAGAAGCATTGAGCAGAAAAGGCAAGAAAATGCCAGACAGGATAAATTCATCGAGTCTAAATGATGACATGACAGTCGAAGAGCACAAAGAGCTTATCAAGCTGATAGACATGAATGGCTACAACAACCCTGATGCTATTATTTCGAAATTCATATCAACGAGACACACACAACAAGTCTACAAAAAATATATCGAAAAACTTATTGAAATTTCTTGCAAAATTGTTGAAGGAAATGACGTAGACCAATCATGTCTTGTCGACAAACTCACAGAGCCAATCGCCAGGCGCATACACAGAACAGTCACGCTAATGCACGACTTGAAGGAGGCACTCGACAAAAACGAGATAACCAACAAAACACATAAAGAGTTGATGGAAATCGTTCTCGAAAAAGGTTTCGACGAAGCAGTCAAAACACAGCCAGTCATCGATTACATGAACGGATACCCAAAGATAAGACCGCTGCAGAAAGAAATGAGAACATTATTGCATATATCAAGAGTCAGCGCAAAGATTCCAGCAACAACTGAAGTTAAAAGCGAACCAGTCAGCGCAAACACTGAAGAAGTTAATTACGGTGAACCAGAATTTCCGATTATCATCAATCCATCGCTCAAAGTCATTTCTTTGGGCGAAGTCGTCTATGACCGCGAAAATTATCACACTCCGAGATACATATACTGCCCTGGTTTCGTTTCTGAGCGTTTGTACGCGAGCATTGACAACCCAAGAGAAAAAGCGTGGTACAGGTCCCTGATTTTGGACGGCGGAGAAATCCCGATTTTCAGAGTCGAGCTCAAAGACAAGCCAGAGAAATATTACTGGGAAGGTCCTAAGCCTACTTCCCCTTGGTCTGCTGCAATCAAAGACATAGAAAGGAAGAGAAGCTCGCTCGGTTTCAGAAGCCATTCCGTGTCTGTTTCCGGCCCAGAAAGTTTTGGACTTGCTGCTCCGAAAATAATGTACTTTATATCTAAGCTACCAAACGCTGATAAATGCAAGAGATACGCAGCACCCGGAACAACTGGCCGCCAGTCTGAAATTGAAGACCAGACGAATCCACCCGAAAAACATTTTACAGCAGATAAGCATCCAAGTTCTGAAAAACACATAGAAACAAAACACCAAGAAACAAAGCCCAGACCTCGACAGAAGAAAGAAATTCAACCAGTGGAGCAAGATTTACCTATTTTAGTCGGAAGCCAGGAAGAAACAGAGAAAAAACCAATGAAGAAATACATAGATCCAAGAAAAATCGATGACGTCAAAAGATTTGTTGTTGACAGTTCTGAAGATGACGCTGCTCCTGAGCCAGAGTCTGAATCGCCTTTATCTGATTCTTTCTCTGACTACAGCGACGAGCCAGTTATTACGAACTCTCGCTCGCCGAAGTTAGTTTTCAACTTTAGGAAATTGTTAGCGATGAAACAAGAAAGCGAGATTCACATTGTTTTCCCCCGAAATCAAAATTACGCTGAGATCCTTAGGGGATTTTAGCATATAATATATTTTTGTTATTTATTTTTTTTTTAAATGTTTGTTAATATATTATAATTCATCAAAATTATCTATATCGTTATTATACTATTTTTGGTAATTTTAACTTAAGGATGCCCTGCACTTCCATAAATATATTGCAAATATATAGTATATATCATGGTTAAAATTTTAGATCTTAAAAAT
>MRSU01000349.1:0-19556 GCA_008369845.1 Trichomonas gallinae
TTTATTTTTTAAATGATAAAATTATGACATGTAAACTAAATATACATAAAAAAAATATAAAAACGTGCCAAAAGCTAGTTGATATTTTGTTTTATGCTGATTTTATTGGTAAAGATTCTGGCTGTGAATGATTAGAATATAGAACATTTTATTTATACTATAAAACTAATATGATTGTAGATAAATTATTTGCATAGACAACTTTTTTTTGGGCAAAATGAAACAACTATAAATTATAATTATTTCTTAGCCTTGTTCTTTCCAGCCATCCATGCTTGTCTCATTGAAGCCTCGAGGCCTTCAATACCACCAACACTTCTGAGCATCTCCTTGTCCATAGATTTAGCCATCTTCATGACCTGCTCCTTGAATTGACGCTCGTTTGCGAAGTTTGGCTGCTCAGCTTGAGCCATAATTGAAAGTGTCTTCTTATCCATCCTCTTGAACATCGATTCCCATCTCCTCTGCTCGTTGATGACGTACTGGACGAATGGCGGCGGCATTCCACAACCAGCGGCCAATCTAATGATTCTGCTTTCTTCTTTGAAGAGTTGTGGGTTCTCAAGCTCTGTTGTAGACATGGCGTCGATGACAATGAGAATCCTTCTGACTGTGTCTTTGGTTTGTTCTGGGTCGTTACGATTCTGATTTGCCATACCTTGGGCAGCTGAGATAGATTCAAGCATGTTGTTGAAGTTACCAACATCCAAAACCATCTTGTATTGGTTGTAGAGGTCCTTGAATGAGAATTTACCTTGTTGAATATGTTCTGCGATTTCCTTGTTAGCTTCCTTGTCGATTTCTTCGAGTGTACGCTGAATGACACCAGGATCTGTGATTCCGAGCAGTCTGGAGACGAAAGACTTCGGATCGAACCATTCGAGATCTGTGAACTGTTCACCAGAACCAATGAAGCTGATCGGAGAGTTAGTAGCGGCAACAGCTGAAAGGGCACCACCACCTTTTGCGTTAGAATCGAGCTTTGTGATGATAATTGATCCGACACCGACGGCATTCTTGAAACCGAGGGCCTGGTCATAAGCAGCTTGACCAATGGTACCATCCATAACGAAAATGATCTCGTGTGGGCAAACAGCTGCCGCGAGAGCCTTCATTTCTGCGAAAAGAGCTTCTTCCTGCATGTGACGACCAGAAGTATCGATAATAACGATCTCGTACTTCTCCTTCCTGAACTTCTCGATACCTTTAAGGGCGGCCTGAACCGGGTCTTGCTCTGTGAAATCGACGAAATAAGGAATTCTGGCCGTCTGAGCGTTCTGCATGAGCTGCTCACGAGCACCAGCACGGAAAGTATCTGCAGCGATGACACCGGTCTTCCAGTTCCTTCTCTTGTAGAAATTTGCTAATTTTGTGACGGTTGTAGTCTTACCAGCACCTTGCAAACCGACCATCATAAATATGTTCAGCATCTTCTTCACTGGCTTGTAAGCTGGAATGCCAGGGTCAATCAATTTGACCAACTCGTTGAAAACAGCTTTTTCGATGACTCTTCTCACAGAAAGGCCAGGCGGGATCTCTTTGAAGTTGATGGAGTCCTTCAGTTTGCGTGAGAATGCGAAAACAATATCTTTCGAAACGTCAGCCGCAATCAAGCTTTTCGCAACTTCAGCCATGAACGAGATGTAGACTTTCTCGTCGATAGTCTTCGACTCTGAGAGCTTCTTGATGCTCCCCATAAGTCGCTCACCCAGATCTTGAAGCATTTTCTAAAAAATATGATATTCAGGCCAAAATAATCGTGTAATGTTCGTAAACTTTACGTGGAAATTTGACGTCAGATTGTCAAATCGTATTTCTACAATTTTTGGACTTTTTATAACCTATATATTTCGAATATTTTGACATCTCAAATTTGGTCATTTCTGTCAGATTGTCAAATTTATCAAATCTTAATTCTACAATTTTTGGACTGTTTATATGATATATATTTAGAATATTTCAAAATATTAAATTTGGTCTTTTCTGTCAGATTTAATAAATCTTATTTTCCTGATTTTTGGACTTTATATATGATATATATTTAGAATATCTCGAAATCTAAAATTTGACCTTTTCTGTCAGATGATTTCTTTTGATGCCAACTATTTTTAAGCATTTTATTATAATATCCTTAATCAAATACATGAAATTATCATATTTCACACTGAATTTTTGAGTTTTCACAAGATTATGAATTTTGAAAAATCAAAAAATAAGTAAATATATGCTATGCTTATGTATATTTCATAAAAATTTATTTTTATCAGTATTTGAGCTCGTATATCAACTATATTTCCCATGAATTATCAATGTTCTTTCAAAAAGTAGGAATTGAACATAAAAGATACTGAAAACAATTTATATCACATTAGTACATCCAAATATCTCATTGTCAATTAAAATTTTTAATATATACTTTTCGATATATCGCCTTAATATAATGGATATCTGATTGTAATCACATTGGTATTCAATATGAATGTGTGTGATAATACATAATATCAATATATAGTCAATAATTCTCATTTCTTCAACTCATCGATCAAATTATCTTTTTCTATAAAGCTCTTGTTCGCTTGAAATGCTCAGAAACACATTACAGCATACAAATAAACAATATTTTTGATCGAAAATATAGAATTATATCGAATAACATGCTTATTTTTGTATTTTGAAAATTTTGTCACTATATATAACAAATGCTGTTTCAATGTTGTCGGGCATGTTGTCAAACGTCTGTCTCAGTATTGTTGCATATTAGCAGCATTTAAATCAATGCTGCATTTGTTAATCGAAACAAAACATATTGATATCAAAGCAATCACTTCATATATATATGCTGAAAAACTTATTCAAGCATTTTAATTGCCAAATCACTTCATCATTTTATCACAAGAAGATGGCAATATATATTGAAGATATGCAATTTTTAATTCAATTTTTATGCAAAGTCATAATATATATATTCCAACTCGGAATAATGAGCTACCTTTTTTGTCATCAAGACATATAAATATGCGGGAAATATCATGTATTCGTATAGCATTTTAACTTGTTAAGTCTACGTCATTGAAATATCAGATTAAAATCCCATGCATTTTTCAAGCACATTAGTTATCTCAATAGTTCTATCGCGATGATTTTAGTTCTTTACTAACATCGTTCATTCTTTGTATGTCTCTTATATATACAAGCTCATCAAACCTAAGATTTGACGTATATCAAAAATCATATTATTTCAAATTATCTTTTTTTTTTTGGAAGGCATCGATAAAAGCATTGTATTGAGCTGGATCTGGCCATTTCTCATTTGCAGCATAATAAGCAGCGACTTCAAAAGCTTTTGCAAAACGTTCTGCATTGCAATAATAATTTGAAAAGTGTTGAAAACCTTTTGTCATAAACCAAATGATTTTCATTCCAATTGAGATTGCAGGCAAATATACTGAATAATCCCATACTTCTGTGTTCACATATACAACTACCGATTTAGGACTCATGAAAATAACATGATGACTATTACTGCCGCATACATTGCCAAACACTTTCACGCTTGCATGTAGTTTGGCTGATTCAATGAAATCATTCAATTTTTCATCAATAACTTGCCAATCTATATGGGGAACTCTTGTTCTTAATGCTGTCATGCATTGATCTAAGTTTAGAATCTTTCTGGTTTTAGCTGTTCTCTTCATAAAACCATATATAGTGGGTTCGATCGCTGTTAAATTCAATTTTTCTCTAATTGTAATACTTAGCTTATAAGGTAACGTACCAAAATGGACAACATGCGGCATTGGATGTGTAGCCGATATGAGGCTATCGCAGTGAACCCATTCTTCTTTATTGAGATAAATAATATTATCAGTCAGACCCAATAAAGCAAAAAATTGTTTCACGTAAGAAGCAGGCGTAACATGAATAATTGTTGATGCTCTCAAGAACTGTTTCGGCAAAGCCATGAGAGGGAACAGACAATCAGCAATGAAATGACCGTAACTGTTATGTCCATGATGAAGCGAAACACCAGTCATAACATGCTTGACTACTGGGCCTGACCATGATTCATAAATCCATCCAGGCCCAGTTGCATTTCCTGATATTATCAGATTAGTTCCATCAGAAACTATTGCGTGACTTCCAACGTAAACATCCCGAAAAACTGTATATATGCAATCGATCTCGTTAGACCAACGTACGAATCTATCTTGACCGAATCTAGGATGTTCAAAAGTGTAGCCATTTCCGCGAACAGTAAAATGACCGGGTAGAACTAAATATTTTGCATCATCTTTAATGAAAAAAGCAAATTTGGATCTTGGCGGATTGAACTTATCGTTGATATGCATATATCCGATTGTATGCTGGGTATTTGCCTTGATTACGCTACCTTTTTGAACAAATTCCAAAATTTTGCTGCCGGTGTAGATATCAACCTGATTTCCAATGTCATAATCTAACATTAAGTTATAAAGCAAGAACACAGGGAAAATCATTATGATTATGGCTGAGAAAGCTTGATAGAGCATTAAAAAGCATTTAATAAATTACGGGCGCGACACAAGCATTTATATTTCAGAATATGATGGAATATGCAAACATCAGAATGTGGAATACAATGGAAAATGCGACTTAGTAGTAAACTTCAGAATTTTTAACGTCATTTTTTAAAAAATTGCTATATTTATGGATGACTCAAATACGAAGGGTCTGGTTAGATTTATTGATAGCGTTCGTACTATACAATAGGGCATATGAGAGAAACATTCGGCAAGAATCTATTCTGGGTTTGAATTCAAAATCTTAGGTTTTTTTATGCATCTGTTGTTTTCTTGCTAAGATCATCTTTACTATAATATACATCATATGATCTGATTATTAATACTTTTGAATCAAATGAAAAATTGTTTAGGAGAAAGTTGATCAAAGAAGTTGGCTTCTGGATTATCTACTTATAATGTACATAAGTCAGAAATCAGGTAGAATCAACCACTTTTCGTGCAATTTTGCAGTTTGAGAATTGTGATGAGTGAGAAGATCAATAAATTGCCTTGTGAGTTTAGAGTAAATATTATATAGATAAAAAAAAGTATAGTTTGAAGTAAACTAATAACATAACATTTATAATATATATAATAATATTCTCTAATTAGCATCATTGTAGAGGAATGACTTGTGAAGTGATGCGCACAATGTGCACATTTGTTTTGCGTTTTCGCACATGCATCTGTTGCAGTAAAATCTGTTGCATCTTGAGCATCTCTGTGTTGCTTGTCCCTCGCATGTTGCGCAGTGGTAGAAAATGGATGATTCCTGGGCTGGTCCTCCAAGATTTACAGCGTTCCAAACAAAAGCAACTTTGTCTTTATCGATGGAAACAAACTCGCAAAGGGAAGGATGGAAAACGATTCTATCAACTGGAGCGGTGTGTTCGCTGGGCAATTTCTTCGTGTCAATGCGCATCTCATCTGCTCTTGGCGATAAAAGATAGACATGGCCTGACTGGCATCCGACAATACAAGTTCTGTCTCTGTCTGCTGGGTGAAGCTGCAATGGACACAAAACAGTGACATGCTCTTCGAATGGAACTTTACACATCAAAACTCCGTTGATTGAATAGTAGAAGCACTGATGTTCTGTGGCGACATATATGCCGCCATTTTCTTCGTCAATGCCAATGCCTTCGATCTTCTCGTTGAATGTCATGTCGCAGTGAATTGAAGCTGAGAAGATTTCCCAGATGAAAACGTGGTTTTCTGTCGCTGTCGCAACAATCCAGTCGACACCTGATATGCATGAAGTCGGCCTTCCACCCCAGCTAAACTCAGTGATCATCTGCACAGAGCTTGGTGTGCCCTCTGTATACAAGATTCTGTATGTTCTTGATAAACCGAATTCGAAATCGACAACTAAAAACATTCCGTTGACAGAAAGTGACAAACCGCAGGCAAAAACTAAGAATGGATCAACTGTTGAACAGAAGATCTCACCTGTCTGCTTGTTAAGGCATTGAAGAACTAAAGAACGCTTGTCGATTTTCACGAAATTCGGTTTAGCAGCTTCGAGACGTGCAGACAAATATCTGATTTTTCTGATTGTGTTTCTTTCGAATAAAAGTGTCTGATAACTCTTTGGCTTGATGTTGATTTCCTGGCAAACGTGAAAGAGCTCCAAATCAGCAATGTTCGAGTGGTTCTGAGAAACTCTTTCAGTGTCTTCAACATATTCGTTATAAGAGTTTCTCCTGCTTGGAGCAATGTTGAAAAGTTTCGTTATCCATGTCATAATCGACTGATTTGATTTCTCTTCTTCTATCGCATCTCTAAGTGTCTGGCAATAAGCAGCAGGAGCAGTGTCTCCTATTTTTACTTTGCTGCCGAGTCCATTCAAGTCTTCGTAAAGCTCAGGAACATAAAAAAGTGTTGCTGGAACTTCGTAATTTGATTCAACAGGTGGATCATTTTTGTTCTTGTATAGATATGTAAATGGCAATAATCTGTGCAGGCTTTCAATTGTTGATTGATTGTTTGGTGCTGCATTACTATCTATGATGCTCATCCTTCTTCTTCTGCCTGTTTGCTTTGTCAATCGTGGGAAATAAGGATAATTGTTCAGGTCGACAAAAGATCTGCCTGCGAGACCATTAATAACAAGCAAGAACTGATCGGTCGACAAAAATGAAGAGTTCCATTGAACATATGCGCGCTTGCTGTTTCCTGTCTTGAACAGGAACTGATAACCGCTGAGTTGTTTGAAAGCTTTCTCGCTATATCTTTCTAGCATTGGAAGAACCTTTGCGAGGTTGCTGTATTTCATGTGGATGATAAAGTTTCCGTTTTGGAATGTCCACATCTCTATCTCTTTGTTCGTGTGCTGCCTTGCGTAGATCATCTGCTCCATGGGAACAATGATCAAAATGTGGGACCCGAAAAGTGATGTATATCCCCAATGACCCAAAAACACTGACTCCAAGAAAACATGGAGTTCTTTGTCGTCTAATCTAGAAATTAGCTGAATCTCTTCGCGCTGATTGAGTTGTGCGTATGTTAAAAACATAATCGCGGAGTGGAATACGAACATCACGGATTTAATTGTCATTCCATATCTTACCAGTTTGCAGCTGAGTGTTCCAATTATGTCTCCATATCTAGGCTTCTGCACTTTGATGAAAATCTCTTTGAGAGAAACATCTTCACTGTAAGTCTTCTTGTAGAGCTCTTTGTTGTTCTGCATGAATAAATCAATGATAGGAGACTTAAACTCTCTGTATGGAACATTTAAGTCGATAACATTGAAAGGAGAAGGAGAAACAAGGCGGGGAGGTGCATAAGGGAAGGCGCGTGGACATAAATGATAACTCTTTGGATCGAAATTACTAACATAAGCAGAATTAACTCTTATGTCGATTATAAACTGTCTCCAGTGCATGTAGTCTTCGCTGAGTTTGAATGTTGTGTCTAATCTCATCAGTTCTTTCGAGAATAAGTGTGCAGTTAAGTATTGCCTGCAGTCGCTTTCGTACTTGAATTTGTTTTGTCTGCGAGAAAGTGACATGAAATCGCTCATGAAAGTACCTCTCAAAGAAGCAATTTCTGCACTCGTTGAGCTGCAATCGTCAGCGAAATGTTTTGCTGTGGAAATCCATTCAGCGAGGACAACATCATATAAAGTTCTGTTCAATTCGAATGTTTTTGTTCTCAGCATTTGAATGATTTGCTTGTCTTTATTATCTGGTCTTGCGTATTCAAGAAACCCATCAAGCAAAAGCCCGAATGTTGGTGGATCAACGGACGACAACAAAGAAAATGCATATTCCCATGTCTTCTGCATCCATTTTGCCGCTGCAATTTGTGAAATTAGTTTGATGTGGATAGTTAATGATTCGGTGAATTGCGCGTACATTGAACTTGGCGAGTAAATTAAGATATCTAGCAAAATAGCATTTAACACTGATGCTGATTTCTGTATATCTCTCGAAGATTGTGCTCCGACATGTTCTAAAGCATCTAGAAACTGCTCAACGAATTTAGGAAGAGCGGAAAGGAAGATTTTCTGATTGATGAAATATTGAATATACTTAAGCATGATATTGAAAGGAAACTGCGGCGTGTAAAAGACAGAAAATCTGCTGAACATGATCTCGAATAAAACAGGAACAGTGTAAATAGCTCTTGATCTCGTATAGAATGGAAAAGCGAAGAAAACTGATTGGAAAATCGCTGACATCATGTTTGGATTGCTTGCTGTGAACATTGCATCAATAAACATCTTACTTAAAGGTGCAGTAACAAGCCATTTAGAAACTGCCTCGTGATTCACTTCATCTTGTGTTGTAAAGTCGAATCCACTGCTTCTCAAAATATTCGTCATCATTTCGACAGTGAAAATCGCTGGAGGAAGGAATGGAGGGCAAGGAGGTAATTTTAAGTTCTTGACGATCGAGTCTTTACCTGACCAAGTTGGATCCAATGCTTCGGAAAGCTCGCTGATTTGTACTAAATCGTGTGGAAGATCGTCTGACTTTTCTATCATTGACCTCAGCAAAAAAGGATAAGAAATAACTAAAGGGAACCAGCTCGTTAATATGTTGACGCAGAGAGGTGACTCTATAACTGAAGTTATATTTTTTTGTAAAATAGCAATAAAGAAATTGTAAATATTGTCAAACTTTGCCAAATCCGAATTTTCAGAATTATAGGCTTTCGTGTGAGCTGTGCACAACGAATTCGCCCAAACCAAACACATCATTAATGGTAAAAATCTTGTATCTATTGGTCTGTCTATAACTAATTCTGATGATCCGCTCGCTAAAATTAAGACATTTTCCCATGTTTCATATCTATTGGACATCATCGCAATTCTGTGCACGAAAATATCATTGACTTCGACAAAATTGCGTCTTATTGACTCTAGCTTGACAGAAAACTGCAGTAATTTCAGAGAAAGCTCGTCTCCATTGACAATCATCAGCGAAAGAATCTTTTTGAATGAAAGATGATTTGTGATTTCATTAAATGTTTCTTGGCGTGCGAATTTCGATAAACACTCTAATATTGTGAATTGTAGAGGACTCTCGTCTCTAGCTAATAGCAATTCCCATGTGATTTTCTCGGCATTTAAGACATGAGAAATTTTGAACATTGTTACGATGAATTTGAGCATGTGAGGAAGAGCTTTGTAGTTCTCTAATATAGTATCGATGATTATTTGCGATTTTGGATTTGCTAAGATAACAGTTGCAAGGAATAACTCGAAATTCTCAATTGTATGCCAGTCTGTGTTCGAGAAATACTCAAATATAACAGGAACAAGAATCTCATTATCAACTAAAAGCCACATATCGTGATCAAATAAAATCGAACGCAAAAGCTTGTCTCTGTGATGATGTTCGGCGACAGAACTTAATGCTTTCAAGAACAACTCCTTTGTAGCGAACTTTTTGATCTTTTTTAACGGCATTAAAATCTTTTTCCACAATTTTGATGAATTAAACATGATAAGGTCATTGATATTCAATAAAGTCTCAAACAGTGAATCGAACTGGAACTGTGTCTCAGCTTGGTAAAGAGTATTTACTAAGTTGCTGCTTTTTCGCATCGAAATAAAATGCATCGGAAAGCCAAAATAAGGAACAGCAACACAAGTAGGAGGAATCGTGCATTTCTTTGACATGGATGTGTTAGGAATCGTTGAATATGGATTAGTGAAGAAATATGGAGTGAAAACTGTTTCTACTTTAAAAGCTTCAATTGGGTCAATGAAATCTGGTCCATTTTTCATCAGTTCTGGTATTTTCTCTGGCATATTCTTGAATATTCTAATTGCAGGGCCAATAAACATCAAATTCGAAGAAATTGAACCGAAAGAAGCAAAAGCGAAGTCGCCTTTCTGCGGCTTTGGATTAGTGAAGACTTGTGTTCCTTGAACATGAACGCTTAAAGCTGATGAAAATAAATAATCTTCTGTGCTTATGTAAATGAAGATCCACTTTGAAGTATCTATGTCCATTTGCTTTGACTTTCCTTCTGACTCTATTATTAGTTGATTTGTTAAAGCAGAAATCGAAAGATTATTCGTACTAAAGAATTCCGACTTTCTGTCGAATGCGTCATAGAATTTTACCCAAAATGAGATGCATTTGAACGACTTAGTGATTTTTAACGTGTCTTGTCCCTGATAAAACTGAAATAACGGAAAATGATCGAATTCAGCGGAAGCATAAGGAAGTAAATCAAATGGCTTTTCAAGGAGATATGGTATATATGTTGTGTGCAAGAATCTGTTGGCAACTTCCTTAATATACGGAAATTCAAAAATATTTTTCCCTTCTTTTAGATATCTACCGAGATAACAGTTACCAAGGATCCAAGCATTGTATGGGTCGAGATATTCCAGCTTAGGAATCTTCAAAATCAACGAATAAGTGCGAATTGGTCTGTGATTCGATTTATTCATTCCAAAAACAATTGTTTCAAGATGATCCTGCGGCAGTGAAAACAGAGGATGCTCGGATTCTAAATTGCAAATGAAATCATCAACTTCATCATATCTTCTATAAATAACTAAACTTCCTAGAATTGCTGCGTATAAATCTATAGAAATCAGGCCTGTTTTTAGGGACTTTTCGAACCAGTTTAAACCGTCTGCTTCTATGAAACTCATCGAGATATTTGGAATTTTAACCATAGCTGATTGTAGGATTGTTATAAGTGATACATTCTTCGTATCATAGGCTTCTGTTAACAATTGAGTAATCACAGCTGTGCAAGGAGCAGCGTAAAGCAGAGAATTGCAAATCGGGAATAAAACTTCAGTGTAACTTACATATTTCGCAGTTTTTAATATGGCTTTGAACACATCTGCGTGATATTTACATGCCTTAGGAAGCGAAAAAACTGAAATTAAAATAACGGAAAAAGGTTGATTAGTCGTAAGTAAGTCTGCGAGATTCTTTGTTGGAATATATTTAGCGAATGCATCTAAAAACTCTGTTTCTAGTAGATCTATGTAAGAAATAGAATTCGAATTAATTAAAGGCACAATTTTTCCTAAAACTGATGCATAAATTTCTGTTTCATCTAATGGGAATAACGACAGATATTTGAAAATGGCACCAAGCAGTTCAAGAATTTTTGCTGGATATAATTTAAACGCGATTTCCAACAATTGTAGGCGAATATTTAGCGACGAATAGCTACTGTCCTTTAAATTGTTTAGTTCGTCAACTAATTTATCGTAAGCAAGTAAAACGTTCGAATCAAAGGTTTTCGAAATAATATCTTGATTTGATTGAGAACCGTAGAGTATAATCTTGTATATCATTTCTATACACAGAACCATGTTGGATTTCGGAATTAAATCGGATGTTGCGACTGAGAAAAATGTTGTGAACAAGTTTGTTGGATCAATCTTTCCGAAAACGCCTTGTGGTGGTGCATCTATCAAAAATTCAAGCGCTGATGCAATTATTTCAGGGTTTATCTGTGAACACAAAATTTGTTGAAGAAAAGAAACGTAACCATCATGATTTCCGTAGTCAATAACGAATACTGGTAACGAAAAAATACCTTGAAATAGTTCCTTTCCGATTTTAATGATTTTATTTTGTTGCATTGAATATTTACAAGTTGAATTGATTAATTTTATCATTTTGGAAGCTCGCGGTGTGAATTTTGTGATCTTGAATGATATCGAAAGTATTCTAAGTGTCTGAACGAGTGTTGGTATTGATTGAGAAGCCATATCTGCGTAATCTACTATTTTCGGATAGGTATTTGGTATCACATGAGGTAGTATAGTCTCATTCTGTCCACCAACCAAGAAAT
Organism: Trichomonas gallinae; assembly: GCA_008369845.1. Classification (NCBI taxonomy): domain Eukaryota; phylum Parabasalia; order Trichomonadida; family Trichomonadidae; genus Trichomonas; species Trichomonas gallinae. Next base: position 11,826 of record MRSU01000349.1, read on the forward strand.
TTTCGAATAATGATAGGAAATTCAGATATAATCGAATTTTATCTTGCTGATTGTTAGATCTTTGGAACTCCCTTAGTGCTTGGGTGACATCTCTGAGCTCCTTGGAGTTGCTCAATTCCTTTTTCAGCCGATTCTCTGGTCTTGTTTCCTCAGCGGTACCCCAAGGATCAAACATCACCCAAAAAATAGATTTCGTCTGTCAAAACATCTTCTCTTTAGCATATCAAATTTATATTCAAACACAGAAAATAACGTTCAAAAATTATTTCGAAAATGCAATTCTCAAAATTTAGCTATATTTTATTAATAAATAATCATATTTTGACTTATATAACATATTAATAAAAGTTAAATAATAGAATAGAGAAATAATTTTATTTTTGAAAATTATAACAGTTTTTTCATATTTTTGTTAGTTCTGACGATTTTTTCATCTGTTTTATCCATTTTGGAATTGATTCTGTCAATCATAACATTTTGTTCTTTGAGTTCGATATTAATTTGCTCGGTAATGTGTTTAAGCTGCGAAGTCATGTTAACTAACGCATCAAGTTTATCGTCAATCTGCTGCTCTTTCATAGATACCCTAGACATCTTATTTATGATTTTGACAAATCTTGAAAATTTTGACAAAATCAAATTTTAATCGGACGGTTTTTGTCTTCATCACATAAGATCAACATAACGACTTATTTATTAGTTAAAATGAGTATGATTGAACTCGTATTTGAGAAATTAACTATTATAATAAACTAATACATTAATATAAGGCAGCGTTTGCCTATTTTTTCCCTAACTATATTAAAATCTGATATTGAAAATTCAATCTGACAAGTAAACAACGACGATAAAATGTCGTTAGTTAGATTTCACAACCATATTTAGCCCTTTCCTAATAGAAGTTATTTAACTAAATGGGATATTATAATATTATATTCAATACTTGATCTATGATGTAAGTCTGAAAGGAATAATCAGATACAAAGTTGGATTAAATGAATTTTAAAATTCTGAAACAAAATGTTTCCAACAAAATTTTGACAAAATGTCATAAATTTACTTTATTAAACTGTTCTCAATAATAGTTTCGAATCATTTGTTTAATAGCCTCATATAAACTGATGCTATATCAATATTATAATATAATAACATGAACAATAAAACCGAATTAATAAACTCAATAAGGTTATATTTTGAAAATAAAAAACGTTTCTATTCAAAATTATTGCTTTCATAAACTTTAAAAATATATAGTTCTATATATTCCTATTGCTTGCCAAGATAAAAATGATAAATAAATTAAAAAACTCTTTACAAATTCCATGGATAATCGAATCGATAGGTTCTTCATCGAGTCTTTATGGCTTAAACAGTAAGACCAATATGATTGTCATGATTAAAATACTTCACGTGAATTATATTTTTGACATGTAAACAACTCATCGGACAAAAACATCATCGAAGCACTTATTAGTGTCAATGCAATAATTTAAATAATTGCGCAAAAATAATTCACAGAAAATTGAGGGAAAAACGATTAAAATAAAAAATTGATAATGAGTTTACAGGCAAACCGTTTTTGCTTTCAATTTTACATACATGGAAATAGATGTGTTTTTATATGTCCAACATGATGTAAATGAATTGAGTTTATTTAAAAAATATAAATCTTAATGCAACGAAAAGTCTCGTTGGAATTCTCGGATTTTTCGAAGCTATCGAATGAGGACCTATTACATGCGATTGATAACATCCCCTTTATAGGTGTAGGTGAAAATACTTGGATAGATGCGATTTTTATCCTATTTTTAAATTATAACAAAATAACTTCGAAACTAGTTTTCATGCATACATTTTTCTTAATGTGGCATTGCGTACAATTGTTTGCTGCATGTAATTCGCTACCTTTGATCCTTACAATAGTAAATAAACAACAAGATATTGTATCGGATTCTCTATTAGCGATGTTAACATTTAATATTCCGAGATCTCTCGATCAATCCAGCATATACTACATAGCAACGATATTTTTATTTACTTTTACAAGCATTTTCGTGTTTTGGATATCGGTATATCGCATAAAAATGCGGAAACCATTCCATGCATGGCAAGTTATACTGTCATACATATTCTCAGTCGAATTTTCACGTTTATTATTAGCCCCAAATGTAATATTTTCATCAAGATTAATCGTCTGCACATTAACCGGCATTTATAAAGCAAATTCGATTTTCATCTTGGATGTGATACTAATTATTTGTTTAATTCGTGTTTGCTATTATACAGGTTTATTTAATTCATCGTATTTTAAATCTAGAAGTATGCCACGAACAGTTCTCATTTATCCGGAGCATATCCAGTTGTATGTCCTGCCCATGGTAGGATGGGGCTTGTTTACGCTTGGAAATCAAAAACAAGGATGTACACGTATCGTAATCATTTCTTTCTTGCTAATGCTCGGATATTTCTACTGGGGAGTGTTCCCAAAGACATTCAGATACGTCATTGACCCTCTTTCTTTAACTATCGGTTGGTTGTTATTTTTCGAAAGTTGTGCAGGAATCGTTTTTGCAAAAGGATTGAACAAGTTAAGCTATACACACTTCATCGCTGCGTCCATTACGATCGCTATGGGTGTTTATTTAATAATGTACTATATATCAACTTTAGTTTTCAAGCGTTACAACAAAAAACTCAACTCGGTAACGAAGTTCTCAGATCTAAACATAAAATCACAAAGCAAATTCCTGAAATACTTAACAGTAGCATTTCATACACATCATGCTTTATTATACGATGGATCTATGATATTATACGCTCACGAACATTTTCAAGATGTAGTCACTAACCACATGCTCCTGAGATTATCCTTATATTTGCCACTCGACATACAATATATTCATTTAATCGAAGAAAAAATGCGCGCGTTGACTGTTAACAGTAATTTATTGAGTTTCTATTTATGTGAGTATATTACTGTTAAAAGATGGCGATCACAAGGCTTAGATGCGAATGGATCTCTTGCAGTTATCAAAACAACGAACTTAATCAAGTCTTTTATTAATACTGTTTACTCTTATTCATCGTTCATACAACAAGAAGGAACAAAATCATCTTTTATTTTCGGCCAGGCATTAAGTGAATTCGCAACAACTCTAGAATCCCATATAGATAGATTTTTATTATACTATCCAACGCATATTGACGTACTCAAGTTGGCTGCTTATTTTTACGATGTCTGCACGATGGACAAACAAAGAGCAAGAGCTTTGAATCAAAAAATTCTTTTCTATGAATATCTCGACAAAATTTCACCGAACTGGAGAGTGACAGAATCGACAATCAAAGTCCCAATAACACCTGAGAGCAGCGAAGAATCTGTTATCAGCAGATGCAAGACAGAATCAGTTTATGAGGCATCGACAATCAACACAACAGATAAAAGTTTCGTCATGGAACAAGTTTTCACTGAAACTCGCAGCTGGATAAGCATCAACATGGTTATTATGTTCTGTATTGTGTCTGGTGTGTTTCCTTTCGTTATAACTGTTTTCATTTCATGCAGATCTTATCAGAAAGATTATAGAGCTTTGGTAGAAATGACTCAGTACTTCTCTGAACACGCTTATTATTTCTGCGGATTATTGACGAAAAGTTTGGAGCCTGGATTTAATTCTACAGAAAACACTGAAGAAGAAAGAACTAAAGCAATTGATTTCGTGAACGGTTTCGTGCAATCACATATACAGGAAACTCAACAAATCATGCTATTGACGAAACATTACAGGAACTTAAACAAAATATGCGGGCATCTTTGGAATGACCAATACTTCAATTCGCACACATCATTCGGTGCGTACAGAGTCTACAATCACGACACAATGATGAGGAAATTATCGACTGTTGTTTTGGAAGTTTTGACGAAAACAGGATTCAATGCAGAATCTTATGATTACAGATTAGTCGTCGACATGTTCTCAAATGTATCTGAATATTTTGCAATATTTTTAGACGACTACGACAAATGCTTAGTGGACAGCTACGCATTGTCGAAAGAAGATATCTTTAGATGGGGAAGAAATGCAGGACTTATTGTTATTTCCACCATGATTGCTTTGATGCTTGTTCCTATGATGATGAACATTTTACTGAGAAAAATGAACCAAACATTCAAGAAAACATGCGCGTCGAATGAATCTAGACTTATAGAAGTTACATTATCGCATAGATACAAATCGAATGTTTACTACAACATTATATTGATTATATTATATCTAGTCAATTTCTTCTTGCTCGGCTGCAGTTTTACAATCAACAGATATTTCATGCTGCAACTTGAAGACACAGTCAAGGCTGTTGTTAACGGAGATCTTGATGATGTTACGTTAATGGGAACAATCGGTGAAGGATTGATTTCAATAGAACTTAAAGGAATGAACTCGACAGCCAATCTATCGAAATTGCTATCAAATGTTCGCGCTGTCACTGAAATATGGTACCAGACAGACGCTAGCTGGAGAGTTAAGAACAATTCGACAATATATCTTCCGATGTTCGAAATAGTTTCGACAATAATGAACCAGCTGAAAGGCGAAGATATTGTTTACAACGGAGAAATGAACAAAATCGCGAGAAATGATTACAACGCAATTCTAAGAGAGATGATGATAGAAAGGATATTGAACAGAACAACGAAATATTGGGATGAGAGGTTATATGTTAATATTATCAATGCTCACGTTCAAACGATTATTTTTGCTTTTGTTATTCTTGTATTTTACTCGATCGGACAGAATTTAGCTTTCTTTACTCAATCAGTGATTTTCACTGAATATATTTTGAAAATGATTCCGTTCGTCAGACAAAAAGGCGATACCAATACTATCGACAGCATGAGAATTGCAGGAAGCTTTGAATCAAAGTCTTTTTTGGATGTTTTAGGTGTTCCCTGTTGTTTAGTTGACAAAAATGATACAATCATTTTCGCAAATCACGAATGGTTATCGCTTTTTATTGGAACACAAACAAACTTCGTTGGCAAGAAGTATCAGTTATTTACAGGAAATGATCCTGATATTGTAACTTTCTCAGCATGCACTGACAAGAAATTAGTGACAATCAACAGATCAGCAAAAATTGTCAAACTGAGGAAGAAAATCGATTTCGTTGGCAATGAATACAAAGAACTGAATGAATCAGCGATGCCTGTCAATGTTCTTTCAGGTGATGAGCTAGAAAAAGAGGTTATTTGCGCAACGATATCTATTATATCCGCGAATCTTCAAAACGAAGATATCGATTTAGTGAAAAAGTTCACAGACAACCTTTTTGAAAGAATAGGAGAAGAGCTCGAAGACATAAACGACTGCAAACTATTCATGTGGTCTTACTCTGACATAACAATTGCTTTCGGGTTCAATGACACACCATTAGATAGAGCTGCTTTGCAGGCGATAAATATTGCATCAATTTGCACTCAGCTGCTTATAGAAACTGAAGAGATCTACGGTTTATACTGCGCCAGTTCGATAATGATTGGAAAAGTAGGATCAAACTTTGACGGCGCGAAGCCTAGATCGTGGAGAATTTCAAACTCAATAACTTTAAGTGAGCGCGTCGCTCATATTGTTTCCAACTACATAGCAGATGTTACTTACGTGTTGGATAACGAAATTGCAATCATAATATTAGAAAATGAAGAAGAATATATAGATGATGAATAATATTATTTATATTGTATATTAATAAATTGTTTGTATTAGATTTATTTAACTGCCTCTGATTTTTACTACATTTATTAACATTAAAAATCATGTATTAAATAGAATATAATTTCAAAATCAAAAATATTCTTTAAATCTGCTGTTCTTTTTGCGAAATGATCATTTTATCTGTATTAATAGATTTTGGAAATCCTTTTTGATATAACATAAGCATTATTTGATGAAAATTTAATTCTTTTTAATTTATAATGATTAATCCAATATACTCATTGACAATCAAATATATACTCAGAAGTGTTATAAATTCTTTAAGACATTTGTTGAATGCTCAAGATAAGGGATGAGCATTAAATATATAATGAATATGCTAAAATTATATTGATATCTGCATTATAGTATGTTTATTTAAACAAACAAAAGAATATTTATCCATTAATTCCTGATTTTTTTGAAAATTTATCAAAAAGATCTGAAATAGATGTGTGAAATCATTATATTTCGAATGAAGCACAAAAGCTCAAATCGAATGAAAAGAGATGACATATAAAATAGTTTTGTAAACTTAGAAAAAAAAATTATAATTATTTTTTGTACGACTTTTTACATATTCGTTATTTTCTTTCATTTTCGGTGTGTGTGCTGATATTTGTCTTGTATGGCAGACTTCTAGGCAATGAAAACAAAAAAAAATGTTTTCTGAAAAGAATGACTTTTTGAGAATAGCGACGTTGCATATCAAATTCATGTAAAATGATGTCTTTATTTTTCGAACGACAAAGAATTTGGATTTTTTCCGATATCTTTTCGTAATTCTAAGACATACGACTAAAAGGATAAGCAGAATTATGTGTTTAGGTGTAGATTTATCGATTGCGTAAGCTAAAAGGCGATTTAACAATGGAAATTAAAATGAAGAGAATATATTTTCATAAAAAAAATAAACTTTAATCCATTAATAGTTGCAATTTTAAATAAGTATCAAGAATATTTAATTATATGCTTCTCTCTGTACGTCACGGTACTGATCGTTCTGAATATTGTCTAACCAAACTTTAAGTGTTGCCCAGTTCATATGGAACCAGTATAATAAGTTAGCCTTCTTCTTTTCTGCATCTGTGATCTGAACGCCAGACTTCTGTGCAACAAGTTGACTTAATTTACGCAATTCAACAATTTTGAAGTCTTTAGAAAGATATGGTCTGAGTTTTTCTTGCATCTGATTGAGTAAATCTTTGTTGGCGACCTCATCAACGTATGTGCCAGTGTCTAATTTATCAACTTTCTTAATTAATTTTTCTAACTCGTTAGAAATTAGTTTTAACTTGTCAGGAGAGTCGTATGCTTTCTTCTTGAGTGTGTCAAGAAGATCGTCGAGTGGAAGAGAGAGATTATCAGGCATAGCAGCCATTATTGACCTCACGCTAAAATGTTCAAGTTTACAAAAGGCGGTTAGATCGTTAAATTTCGTGATTTTCTGCTTTATAACGATTTGAGACTAAAATAATGCTAATTTTGCGCTTTTTTTGTAAATTGAGAAATTTGTTTTTGGCGCCAAAAGTGAATGTCACGTTTTTCCCTTCTCGAAAACTCATAGCGGACATTGACTTGTTTTTTGGTTATTACATATGGCGATGAGCTTTATTAAAGCAAAATTTTATCTTTTCGAATGAATTGAGATATTTGCAAATGAATATATCAAATTCAGCTATCGAATTTAATTATATAGAATATAATCGATGCGTGAATGCTTACATCATAATATTAAGGAAAACTGAATTTTGACATTCTGACAAATAAAGATATTTTACAAAAAAAGGTTAAAAGTAGCATTTTTGATATGGATTCTATTTCATCATATATAGAATATACTAGTTGTTTATTAGCAATATCCAAATTATCAAACATAATAGTAAATGATATTGATGATGATACTGTTGCTCATTTTTTCGATGTCAGACAGCTTTTTCGATACGTATTCAATTTTTTTGGTCGTTTTTATTGGATATTT
>MRSU01000351.1:0-13956 GCA_008369845.1 Trichomonas gallinae
TTTGGGCCTTAGCCATTTTGGCCGATTGCCGAAATTCGAGGGGGTTAGCCGGCTACCGGAGACAATAGGACTAAGGTCCAATCTGATATAATTCTTATGGGCTTATCGTATGTGTTCATTATTTGTTATTTCATCAATTCTATAAAATTTAATATTTTATCATTTGTTATATTGATCTATTATATGATTCAATAATATTAAAAGCATCAAATATATCATTATATTTATGAAATAGCATATTCCTCCCTTAGAAAAATCATCACTTTCACAATCCGACTTTAAAAAAGCAAAGTCTTCACTATTTGTTCTAATAAGAATATTGCGATGTATCATAAGTCCATCAAATCTACCATCAAAATTCATTTTTATCAATCGCAGACAAAGTTATTCCAATAGCGTGACTACTAAGTATCAACACCTAGGAAACTTTGGCCATTAGTACGCAGGAATTGAATCCATTCTAGAGATCTCTTGAACTGCTATGCTGTAATCGTCAATCACCAATCTTTTCTGATAATTTGCTAAATAAATTCACTTCATTTTCAAGTTTGACTCGTATAAATCCTATTATCTCGTCATATAACTGGTGTCTTTTATCTTTGCATAGCAGCCATTGTGGATTTGCCGTTTAAAATTGATCGACTTGTGTATAACAAAAGATATCTGATGGATTTGATTAAACCAAATGATATAATTCTTGATTCTATGATATAATTTGTTGAAAAATCAATTGATAATCATAATTTAAAATTCTCCAATCGCTGAAAATGCGCTAATGATAGCATTCTGTGGTAAATTCTGTTGAGAACAACGATACTAAGCACATCTTCCTAAAACAAAGCTTCTCGTTATCTTTTATAAAATTTTGAAAATTGGGACAAAGTTGATAAGTGAATCCCAGCTTCGAAAGAAGTATTAAGATTGTATTCAACCCAATAAGTAAAAATACTAAAGCATCTCCTCCAAAGCATATATTTCGAGATGTGAATTAAATTTATCTATGGAATTTTGGAGTTTTCCGGAGGATTTTAGCCTTTATTCAGTTATGTATTATAGCTAAAGAATCAAAATTGATTTTGCAAATGTGATCAAATTTGTCTTACACGGACATTGATCATTAACAGTAGAAACTTTGCCAATAGGCGTTATACTGTTAGAATACTCTATTTTTATGACCAAATCGGATATAGTGTAAGGTTCATAAAAATGAATGGAATTATCATATAATATATGAAATTATGGTATATAATAAATGGAAATGGTTTTTGTCAGTCAAAAATAAATCGTTATAAATTTCGCAGTTTATTAACGGTTTTTGTTTAATTTTATTTAAATATATTGTTGCATAGGTTGTAAGGAGCAAAATAAAATTTTAAACGATTAGGTTTTGTAACGAGACCGTTAGTACAATTCACGTAGTTTTTTATGTGATTATGCTCTACTATGAGTGTTGGTTATAATTTGAAAATTTATATAAAAATTTTTGAAATTTCTTATTTTTACAAAACATGGAAAGCGATCAACGTGTTACCCTCACATTATTCTCTCCTGTTGGTGACTCAAAAATGGTCATTGTGAGGCTCTCTCAGCAGGTGAGGGTCTTACAGAAGATGTATCCATTGAATAACAGGAAATTCTATTTCAATGGTATGGCTATGTTAGAAACTCGACCATTCTCGTTTTACTCTGTCAAGGACAATGATTCAATCATTGCCGTGACATACACAGATCCGACATTTCAAAATCAGATCGGCTCTTTATATTGGCAACATGCTTCTATTAATGATAAAACGATGTCAGATGCGGCTAGATTTAACAATGCTCTCAAGCTTTCGCGTGAGTATTTGAGGATTCAAGATATTCCAATGCGACATCTCGATGCTAAGCCTGCTGCTATGAGGAAACTGATTTCTAATGTTACAGCGATAGAGAATGCAGTTCCAAACATTCAACATACAACTACAATTACTGATATTCCTAGAATTTTGTCAAAGGATCCTCTTCCTAGATTTTGGATATAATACAATTAATACACATAACAACTATATGATGTAGTTTGAACGAACGAAGAAAAATTTAGCAACAAAATTTTTTTTGTTGTTTTTATTTTTGTTGTCATTTCGTTTCGGTTGAATAACTCGCTGAAATCGAGTTGACACCAGAATTAGTACTCGCAACTTGCATTGATGTACCAAACTGAATTTGATACAACGATGTATTGTTTGATTTATAAGTAGAAGTGCTGAAGCTTAGATTCTCTAAGCCCTCAGATGTTTTGTCGTTTTTCGGTAACACCATAGTTAAGTTTCTTGTTGGAATAAATTTCGGTTTTGTTAATTTCTTGTTTGGCTCAACAGAATTCGATCTGTTAAGCGCAGACTGTCTTGCTATCGAAGATTTTTTAGGCTGATTTGCAGGATCATCAGAAATTAATTGATTTATTTCTTCGGACACGTTTATTGTCCTCCAATAGCCTTTCTTCAGCGCTTTGTGTGGTGTAAAAACCTTCTCTTTAGGTTGTATGACTTTTGGAGGCGGAATAATTTCAACTTTATTTTCTGATTTGCTATCTGTCGATTTAACAGATTTGCTGCGCTTTGGAGACTTTTTGTCTTTGATTGAGATTGAACTTGGTCTGATTTGTTTGTTTTCTTCCGATGAAATTGAATCCGATGAAATATTTGCGTCTTCATTCGATTTAATCTTAACTGGTGTTGATTTTGACAAAGATTTCTCGTCTAATGATTTGTGTTTTGCAGATTTGCGTTTTGATTTCGGTGTTTCTGGCGTATCTGAGCCCACTGACTTCAAATTACGCTTCTTCTTTGCTTTCTTCTTGTCATCTGTTGGTTGCTTGGCTTTTTTGGCTATTTTCGCTTGAATTTCTTCTTCTGGAGATTTTGTGGAGCAAACAACGATTTTTCTTCCATCTTCGGTGCATCTTGCTCTATTGATGACACCATTTTCATCAACTGTCTCTAAATAATAGCGTTTATCAATAATTATAACACTTGGTTTGACTTTCTTGAGTATTTGTGTATTTTGTTCGAATGTATCGATTCTATCTATCTCTTTTTCCTTGAGAAAATCTCTAAGTGCTGCAGGAAAAGTGCCGTATTTTGAAATGAAGTCATCAGAATTCATAATCATTGGCGAAATTGAAAATTTTTCATTTTCTGGTAGTAATCTTTCTGTTTTTAATTCCAATTGGTCGTTTTTCGATGTATTTGGTTTTCTTTTATATTTTTTCACGTGAATTTTTGGAATAAATATCTGTTGTTGGACGAATTTAGGTTGATTTTCGATTATTGTATATTGTTGGTTATTAGATGGATTTGTAAAAGCTTTTGTTGTTTGTGAATATTTAAAATAAACTTTTTGATTAGAATTAGCATTGTTTTCACTTGTTGTTTCCTCATCTGAGGCGAATTCGTATATAAATTTCTTTGGTTTCTGGGGTTTTTCTGTAATTTGAGGTTGATTTTTGAAATCATTGTTTTTAACTGGATTTGATGCGCTTATTTTAGCTGGTGGATTTATAGGATTGAGAGAAATGACATCAAGTGGGACAACATTAAATTCTGGTATTTCTGGTGGTAATGAATATCCTTCATTAGGCACTGCTTGCTCAATTGCGATAATTGTGTTGTCAACGGGGTTCTTGTGTTGTGTAATCATCTTTACGTATCTTTTTTCGATTGGAGGAGGCTTTTTGACGGATTTTTGTATTTCATATTCTGAATCTGAGTCAAAATCGTAAATCGACCTGTCATATAGTTTGATATCGTTTGGATCTTTGAAATCTGTTTGTTTTTGAGCTTCTTTCGTTGATTCTTTTGGAGTATTTTGATTACTTTGTTCGTATGACTCGGAATCAGGAATTGAGAGCATCTGCACTTCAATACTGGCATCAATGCTTTTAGATCTTGTAGATTTCGACATTTTACTCTTTTTATTCGATTTTGAAGATTTGCTGCTAATTTTTGACGAATTATCAGGTGTATTAGGTATATCGAACTGTATGATTGGATTGGATTTCTTAGATTTCTTTGATTTCTTTTTCCTTTTTCCTTTTGGAGTTTTTGGAGTTAAAACTTCGATTCCTGTTGTTGAATCCGACTTTTGCTCGCTTTTTGTCGGTGTTGAACGCTTTGATTTCTTTTTTGGCGATTTTTTGATATCTGTTATATCTGCATTTGTCTTTTCTTTTGTTTCTGCTACTGGATTATCAAACAACACGACTGTTTGGACTGCTTTAACAGGTTCTTCTTCAACTCTTTCGAATTGTGTAATAACTTCACCGGTATCTGCATCAGTTCTTGTTATTTTCTTGATGTGCACTGTCTGTGTGTAAACCCTCTTCTTGCTTTTAGAAATTTCATCGAATCGAGGATCATCAGAATTGATTAGAGTGACAGTACCATCCCTATGTATGATTTTTCGAATCATCCGATGCTTGTTGCTGTTCTTGTCGTCGTTGTTGCACGCGTTATTCGCTTTATTCGTTGGATTTTCGCGTGCGCAAGCATCCATTGTCACTTTTTTATATCGAGAAAATGAGCAAAACGAATTTTTTATAACAATTCCAATGAAGTCATCAAGTTATTTCACGTCTTCTGTTCACTTCTACTGGAGTAGTTGATGATCGTCACTCATAAATCGAAAAATTCAGTTTTATCAATATATCAAGATTTTAAAACTAATTGATAACCCTTAGATATTAGTTCTAATTTACATCAATTGATACAACCATTTGATACCTTTAAGCTTCATATAATTTTCTTCTCTAATTTCAAAATTGATTTAAAAATTCATTTGATTCAACTTAAACATTAGCGTAAAATTACTTACTTTCGTGCAAATATTACTATATTTCAATAGTTATTTGGAAATAACATAAAATATCGAATGATATTTGCAATTTTTCTTAAATCAGTATGTTTTTGTTAAGTTTTACTTAGTATAAGTATAGTTTTAAGAATTTGAGTGTTCAAAAGTTTATAACTAATGAAAATATAAAATAAGAAGTAAAATCGTTTGAGAATTATACAAATAAAAACAATCCTTTTAATAAATACAAATGTAATATAGAATAAGTTCGAAGACGTATAAAAAATTATTCGTTGGATTTTTCTTGATTTTCTTTTTCTTCTTGTTTTTCTTCAGCTTCCTCTTGTTTTGGCTCTTCTTTATGCTCTTCTTCTTCGTTCTCTTTTCCTTCTTTTTCTTCTTCATTTGCTTCTTCGTCTTCAACATCAGAGTAGTAGTAGTATTCTTGTGGTGATGAATCAGAATCCGGACGATTTGATGAAAATGGATTCCTTTCTGAATCGAAATAGCCCGAAACGTGGACTGGAGCATCTCCAGCAACTCTTAACGTCAAAGTGAAACCTGCTGACACGTGTATATTCAGTGGCACTGAGACATTCTGTGTAGCATAAAGATCGGCAACAGGACCTTCTGTTTTTTCAATTTGAATGAAAAGTCTAGAATGAGCAGTTTCAGGGGCTTCTGGGTCAATAACAGCTCTAGTTATGACCAAGTCATCGCGAATCAGTCCTCTGTAATAATTATTTGGAACAACTTTCGCGCCAAAAAAAGAACTGATCATTTTTTAATTGTCACGTTTTGGGATATTTTTATTTTTCGATTTCGATCTAATGAGTAGATTCTATGCATAAAATAAATCCATTGGATCGATTTATTTCTTCTTTATTTATATTAGAAACCTTAAATTTTTGGAAAATTCTAAAAAATGATTTTAATTTACTACAATTTATAGAATCATTCTAGTGTAGAATTAAAAACTTACAATAATCAACATTAGGTAAATAGCATTAGTATTAGATCAGGCATATTTATAATATAACATAACAAAACAATATCAGATAAAATGATTAGTAAAGACTGAATCGCTTCGGCTTAGATATCTCGATATCGATAACACCTTGGTCATCACTACTGTACTCGTCCGTGGAACGAGCAAAAGGACTTTGATTGGAAATGACTTCATTTGATTTTAATGGCTCGATTTCAGCTTCTTCGTGGTAATTTACATCATCATTCGCGTAAAACACTTCATCACTAACTGGTTGTTCGTTTTCTTCTTGAATATTTTGTTCTTCTTCTTCTTCGTTAACGAAATTCATTTCTTCGTCATCATCGTTGTAATTGATTTCCTCATCATCATCATCGTCATTGCATTTTTGCTCGTTTTGCGAAGCAGATTGACAAGATTTGATCGGAGTCATTGGTTCATAGTCATCGTAGAGCATTCTAGGCTTGTTTTTCTCTATATCGGAGTCCGTGAAGTATATTTGTGTGTTAGATTCATCTGGCTCGAATGGTTTGAATGGACTTACATCAGTCTTCAGTTGCTCGATCTGTTCTTTGACACCTGCCTTCTTTGAGAGCTTAGAATTCGATTTCAACGAGTTCTTTGACTCAGTTTCGGTTTTTGTATCAAAATTCAAATCCAAAGATTTATCGAAGGCTTTTATCGCGCTAATCCTTGTCTGCTTATTCCTCTGTGCAGAGGAGGGCTCTATATCAAATATCGACCTCCTTTTCTTCAGAGCTTCGTTAAGTCGTTTTTTATTCATTTAAATTTTAGGGGCTTGAAAGGAAAAACAGGTGGATAAATTTTTAGGTTCTAAAAAATTAAAACAGGGTCTTACATTCAATATTTTAGGGTCTTGAAATTAAAATCAGGGTATAATGACGCGAATTTGCGTATCGCTAAAACTGCAAGACAAAATCATTGAATATTTTGCATCTGCAATATATGGATATAGAAGATTTATTTTCCAAAGTTTCAAGTTTGAAAAAAGTATTTTCATGTGTTTTTAGCTATGATAAATTAAAACAGGGTTTTGAAAAATAAAACAGGTGGAAGAATTTTAGGGTCAAAAAAATAAAATAGGGGAAGAGATTTTAAAATTCCAAGTAATTTATCTCGCGCCTTTGTTTTATTTATAAGTTGGTTTTCATACCTCTTGGTAGGATACCATAGGAGCTCAACAGCTGTTCTCGCTGATCAATTGGCACAAGCACTGCATGTTAATAAAGATAAAATCAGTATCTTTAGTATCATGTTTTTCTGGCCATACGGAATAATGCAACCGATTGGAGGTCTCTTTGCCGACGTAATGGAGCCGAGATATCTCCTATCTACCTTTGCGTTCCTGACAGCAACTGGAACTTTAATTATCGGCTTTTCTACGAATTACTACTTGTCATGTGCTGCTAGGTGCCTTGTAGGTATCGGATGTGGCCCTGTTTATGTACCAATCGTTAGAATTATCGCAGATTTATTTTCACCAGGCTGGTTTAACATCCTAAACGGAATTACAATGTCCTGTGGATCTATTGGAGCCATTTTGGCTGCAGGTCCACTGGCGTCTTTAGTTAAATATGTAGAATGGCAATGGACATTTTATGTTTCAGCAGGAATCGGCTTCGTAATATCAATTCTCACATTACTTTTCGTTAAAACGCCACAGAAAGACGAACATCCACATTTAAAGGATAAATTTAAACAACTTTGCCAAAATTTCATGGTTGTTTCATGCAGCATATCATTTTGGAAATTGGCATCCTGGAGTATTACGTGTGGTATTACATTCTTCATATTAACATCGTTTTGGGCGTCATCTTACTTAACATCCTTTTTCGAGTACACTAATGAGCATGCGGGATATATTGTTATGATGCTCAGCCTCGCATCAATCATAGGATCTCCTCTAATGACGTTTTTAAGCGAAGCTCTTCATACCAGAAAATGGATCGTTGTATCTGGCTCACTTGTGACATTTAGCATCAGCACGTTCTTCTTTATCCTTAATCACAAGATTAGCGAAGCTTATATTTGGGTTTTATTGTTCTTGTTCGGCGCATTTACTTCCGCTGTTGTCCCTGTTGCTGTTACAATGTTTAAAGAAATGACAACACCAGAAACAACAGCTACAGCAGCTGGATTGGCAAACTTCTATGCTACTGTATCATCAGTAAGTCTGCAAGCGTTGATTTCGATCTTGGCGATGAAAATTGATCCAGATCATCCAGAAAAGCACCAACTTAAAGCATATAAGTATGGACTCTGGCTTCCTTTCATGATATTGACAGGTTTATCAGTCATTGGCATACTTTCAACACCAGATACATATCAAAAGTCTCATCATCCACAGCTGCCGGGCGATTTATTATACAGCGAAATTTCTGATTCAAAAGTTAATGATTGATAAACATTTTCTATACACATATCTCTAAATACTATCTATACTTTTTACTCAAATGATTTTCAATTTTATATTATTAAAAAATTATTTATAACTTTATAATCTATAGATATTTTTAAATAATAAATAATTAATATTATAATAACAATATTTTTATATATAAATATATAGAGTTTGCTAATTTTTAATCAACAGATATTTTAAAAAACTCATTTTTTGATACCGAGAAAAATATCAAAAAATATTGGTAAAAATGATAAATTGTTCAAAACAAATCAAATTTAGAAAATGATTTTAGATGTGAATTATTTGGTTAAGTTTGTTTTAGATTTAAAAAAAATTATGTCGATTGATTCATTGATTCAATTTAAGAATCTTTCATATCAAGATATTTTGGAAGTTTATTCTTTATATCAATGCGATACTATACACGAGGAAATGCGTGGCGTTGTCATTCCACCAAAATATCATGAAATACATCCAACCGAAAAAATGCATAATGGGATGAAGAAACCTGTATTTTGGACTGAAGCAGAGACAAGTGCACTAATTAAAGGAATCAAAACTTTCGGGACAAAAAATTGGGTAAAAATCAGACAAGAATATGCATCGATTTTCGACGAAAACAACCGTAATAGGCATGATCTACAGCGTAAATGGCAACATTTAAAGAAAAAGCCAGAATATCGAAATTTGGTGCCAGAAACAAAAAAGTAACTCAATTTTCTTATATATTTTATTAATACCTCGATGAAATGTTTACAATTGACAATATCAAAACATTACAAAATCGAATGATATAATCAAAATATTTCTTATCAAAAAAACTCGATAAAATCATCAAAATATCGAAAAGTCATTACGTAAAACCAAAAAATATGCTGATGATTTTAAACGAAACGGCTCAAAATATTTTAATACCAAGAAATATCAGTAATATTATTAGTTATACGAGCCATTTCAAATAACAAAACACCAACAATGATTAACAAAAGTGTTTAGTTATATAAGAATGTTGAATTTAAAATATTTTTCTAATGAAAATAGCGTTTTACTCAGCCTTCTTATCAAGGACGATAACTTCAAGGGCTTCTGGAATTGAGTTCTGTACTAATTCGACAAACTTTGGCTTAACAGAAAGTGTATAAAGATACTTTGTTGTGCGGAGTTTGAACTTGGTGTTGTCGTCGTTGACTTTCTTTACCTTGACCCACTTGGCATCAGAGCGGGCGGCAAGGGCAAGAAATTCCTTTGGTGTAGTGACCTGCTTTGGCATCACGGAAAAGACAGACCATTTCCAGTTTACAAAAACCGATTAAAATTTAACCTTATTTATCACTTCTGCGAATCAACCATTTGCGCACTAAACACGAAATATGCTCATCACACACAACACATTCATCAATCTATTTCTTTCTATTTTTAGAAAATATATTTTCATAATTTTCAATATTGAGTTTGCATCATAAATTCATATGCAAAATATTCTTTTTAATGCTATATATCAATAACTTTTATTGTAAAGATAATTTTTCGTTGATGAATTATATCTTTAGAAATTTCAATATTTAAGTTATAATTCAATGACAAATATTGTTATATAGGTGCTATATATCATTAATTTATGTTGAAAATACATAATTTCAATTAATAATCTAAAATTTGATTTTTTTATGAAAAATTACAGATTAAAACATAACAATCTTTATAATATAAACAAACAATCTATTCATTGACCCAAACAAAGCTGTTGTCAACTTTTTCTGAAAAATTCTCAATACTTTCTTCATAGAAGAGATGAGGCTCTGATTCTTTGGTTGTCATGCTGAAAATCCATGTCAACATTCTCTTATCGAGTTGATTGGCGTAATTCTGTGATAATATCGTTATCCATTTATCATCTGGGCATTTCTTTGCGCATTCTTGGTGAATGTTTGCATTAAAACACGTAACGAAGTTCTTAGCAAATAAATCCGAAGATATTTTGCCTTCTTCATCAGAAATCGACTCTTTTATGACGAATTCTTTGATTTTGTTCAAGTTTTCTTCTGAAAACGCGTCAAAGTTATTAGTTATCAGTGAGAGAAGGGCATCACTTAATGACTTCTTCTGATATATCTTATTAACGCTATCGAAATCTAAATTGGAGTAGAAGAGCAGTGCTAATCCGTAAATATCATCTTGATTAACATTACACTTGAGTTCTTTCGATGTAGCCATAACCGGACATATCTTACTGATCTTTAGAGAGCAGTTGTTGCCTGAAATAGTTGTTAAAACGTCTGGTCTTCCAATTAAATTCAAAATATATTGGATAAGGCATGGTTTGTATCCAAACAGCGTTTGGAAGAGTTTCTTATTGTTTTTGAGCAGTTCTTTCTTAATTTTAGCCCTGTCTTCGTGGAAAATATGCTCGATTAAATTCAATTGAGCATTTTTAGATGAGTTTATCATTTCGAATGCCTGGTATATATCATCTATCTTTGAAAACTGCCCTTTTGTCTTATGACTTAACACTGCTCTAACGAGATTTGCTTTATATTTTTTGAAATTAATATCTGGCAGTGATTCTGTGTTAACACATATCGTTCCATCAAAGCACTCAACTGCCTTGATATTTCTGATTAGTGCAAGATCGTGTATTATCGTTCCTTCTGGAATTTTCAGATCATCAAATTTATAAACAATTGGTGTATCAGTTTTGACTGCATTAATGATTATAGCATAGTCATGCAATGATGATAATGAGAGTAAATTTCCAAGAGTAGCTATTTTCGGCAAATTTGTATTCAAAACTTCGAAAAGAATGCACTTAACTATAGATAATTCCTTATCATCGGCAAGAATAACATCTCCTCTCCTCATACATGACAGTTCAATGACTTGTTCAAATGTAAATTGCGGATAATTTTCGATAATTTCAAGCCAAATCAATCTGTAGGCTTTGATTTCTCTTAGATACTGTATGAACAACAGAAAAGACTCAAAATCATATTTTCTTTCGCGAATTTCGATCCAATCTGTATATGCATAAACAAATAAATCTCTAATGAAGCAATCTGGAAGCTTAGCGAATGAATCAGTCCAAGATCCGAATCTTGCTGTAATGATTTGCTTTTCAGCAAGTAAATTGCTGATAAATATGTATTTTTTGAAATCTAATATAGGATTCTTTTGTTGGCGCATGAAAACATTAAAATTATCAGTAAATGGTGCCTTAGATATATTTTCTTTGATGATTTCATGCAATACAGGCAAAAATTCAATTTCTGGAATTGTTTTTGTTGAGATTTCGCGAAAATTCTTGATAAATTCTGTAGATTCATGAGCAAAAAGATGTGATTTCTTAATTCTTATGATCTTCTTGAAATATGATGAATTTTGATCATTAAAAACTACGCCTCCGAGGAAATAAATAAAGAGGTTATCTTGGAAAATTGTGTGATAAGTCGTTTGCGGTATTGATTTAACGAATTTGTATGAAGAAAATGATTTTGTATTCAAACAATAAGCAGTTAAGCAAAGTGGAGTTCCTTGCACATATGTATGTGTCGCAATATTTCGTTGTTGAAGTATTGCTGGGAACATATCTGTTTCAATTCCAGGAGAAATAAAAATATAATCGTTAAGTAACAAACTTTTGCAAACAAAGAGCTTAGAGCCATGTATTGGCACTTGATATATATCTGGGATTGGTATTGAGCTCCAAACTATATCATCTAATTTGGTAATATCGATATCATAAATTTTAGTGGCTATTATGTGGCCAGCAAGTATGTATATGTGTCCATTGAGATAAGTAACACTTCTAGCGTAAAAATCTTGCATTAAATTTGGAATCGAAGTCCATTCATTGGTTTTGTTGTCCCAAAGCCAAATGTCTTGCAGTGTTTTGTATTTGTTGTCATTTGATGCAATCGTATCGCCTCCAAATATCCAGAGTTTGTCATGAATCGGATCCCAACAAGATCCGTGAAATATTCGCGGCGAAGGCCACTGCACTTTGAATTTATCCTCTTCGTCTTTGATTGGTGAAGGAATTCTGTTTTTTCGGTCGAATGTTCCATCTTTGTTCCATTGGTGAAGAATTAAGGAGTCAGACAGGTAATTAATGAATTCTCCGTTGGGAGACGGCTGATTTACGCACCATCCACCGAATGTAATCGAAGTTTGCTTATAACTTGCAGTAACTGTTGTAGATCCAACGAGATTTGTATGATCAACTGCGCTTTCAGTTTGTGATATATCATCATCTTTAAACGTAATGCGGCAAACATTACCAGAAGATGTTGATTTTTTTTTTGAAGTCTGATTTTCAACGAAATTGTGGCCATAATAGCCACCAATAATATTAAAACCGCTACCTATGCATATAACATTGGCTTCTATGCACGGCATGCAGCTCTGAGTTTCGAAAATATCAGCATTGATATCTTCAAAAATCATTCTGACATTGTAAACTTTATTTGTCATATTTTTTGGTAGAAAATTTTTATAAAAAGTGACATGTTTTGAAAAGTTTACAAAATTCGTTTTTAAAATAAGTCACTTTTAGTAGACTCACTTTTTGAAAAAAACTGACATTTGGTTCTGAAAAAACAGTCACTTTTTTTCCAATAAAGTGCATGACTCAAAACTTAAAAGGATCTGTACCATAGAAATAACAAAACATATCAGCAATAACAATGCTTTATAATAGAAATATTATCTTATACACCTTGATTTCTCGTTGATAAGATAATATCAAAATTAATAATAAAATCAACTATTGTTGAATGAACTATCAATCCCAGCCGATGATGTCTCCCTCATTTCTAACAATTTGTAGGGTTTTCTCTTCATTTTCTATTAACTCTGCAATAAGTTCACAATAGTTCTTAGCTTTCATCTGTTTTCGGATAATAAGCAAAATAACAACCAGTTTCTGGGTCATGGTCCAAATCAATTTTTGATTGTGGCTCATATTTAGTTAAATAATATGTTAAGAACATTTCCCAATTATATCCATTCATATAAGCCTCTGAATTAATTTCTTCCATTTTTTGACCAACACGAAATGGTTTTTCATTTTCATTCTGAAAAGTAATAGACCAATGAATTTCACCATCATATAATTGGACATAGGAAGGCAGCTGTCTGTTAATGGCTTCCTGTTTTTTCATTATTACCTGTGTTATTTTCAACATTATTCGCTTGGCAATTATTCATTTTTAAATAAATAAACTCCTTTTTTTATCATTCAACCACTTATAGAACGTTGCAACTTTGACAAAAAGTACAGATAATCCATCGGAGTATATAATGGAATGTGCTAATTTTCATAATATCAAGAATCAAAGATATTTCTAGCATCTGTTTTCTTAAACTCTTTATAAAATTGTAAAATCATCTAAGGTTCGGGCATTTGATAAAAACTATAAATCCTTGGATAAAATTCGAAGGTTTTAAAACAAAAAAATCAAATCTTTATTGCTGAAATGCTTGTTAGAGCATTATAATCAAAAATTAATCAAAATAATAAAAATTAAGTATGTATATATAATTGAACAATATTATTTTATTACTGAATATATTTGAAAAAAATCATTTGTAAAATATTGAAAAATATAATTTTTATCATTAATTTAAATAAAATTTAAAAAACGTGAAGCCTGTGTAGCTCAACCGGATAGAGCATAAGACTCTTAATCTTGGGGTTGCGGGTTCGAGTCCCGCCACT
>MRSU01000352.1:0-18272 GCA_008369845.1 Trichomonas gallinae
AAAAGCTCGGTCACCGGGAATCGAACCCGGATCAAAAGAACGACAATCTTACATGATAACCATTACACTATGACCGACTTACATTTATCTAATATAGGGTAATTTTATAATATAAAAATCACGCTTTTCACATAATCATATAATGCCCATAGTATTTACTGAGCATGAATTCAGGTGTAGATTGATCTATATTACACATTCGAATCATAATTATTAAAATTCCGCTTAGCTGGCAGATTTCATGCAACAAAAATGACATAATTTTTTCATGAGGTTTATCTTTGGATACGAAACATCTAGATCCACAAATCTTCACACATATGATAGCGAGCAAGATAAGATTTCCATCTATGGTGGTTTGGACTATCTCTTATTCTTCGGAGAGTTCGATAAAGATAAAAAACTAAAACTAAAGTTTTCTCTAGATGAAAAAAGTGACGAGTTTATTATCACTTTCAATTCGCTTTCAAAATATTCACACATCCATTTAGAATTAGAAGAAGCTTATATTGATATTGATGTGCTTATTATAGACGATTTTATCAAACTTCCAGGCCAAAATCTCAAAAATTTGCCTGATCGATTTGTAATCGGACACAGAGGTTCAGGGAACAATTTAATTGTTAAAAATCATCTAGAAAACACAATCCCTGCATTCATGAATGCGTATAAAAATGGTGCAAGATGTGTTGAAATGGATGCTCAGCTCGCATATAATGATGTTCCTATTGTCATCCACCCTTTCACTCAAACATTACCACACAAATCAGAATCAGGAAAGGAGCCAATAAAGATTGATAACAGTGGTAAATTTATTTATCCAAACCAGCACATTACAGCGGAAGAACACAGAAAGACTGGATTGGTAACAGATTTTAAAACTGAAAGATGCACTTACGAAGAAGTTCTCACACAATTACCCGAAGACATGTCAATACTCACAGAAGTTAAGTACCCATGCTCACCTGAATTAGAGAAACAGATTCCATTCCAAGAAAGAAACAGATATGTTGAAATTCTCTTCCAAAGTCTCGCGAAATTTGGAAATGATAGGATTGTTATTTTGGGCTCATTCGATCCCACACTTACAGTTTCGTTCGCAGTAAGACAGGATAAGTACCCAGTGGCATTGCTAATCAATCCTTCTCCAAAAGAAGATCGTGTACATTTAAGAACAAGAATTAGAGCATATTTACCTTTGCTTCAAAAATTAGGAATCAAATTTATATCTACAGACCCAAGAAATCTTCTTCCAGAACCAGAGATAATCAAAGAGGCCCTAAAACATGGAGTTAAGATAATGACTTATTTCTCTGATGCTCAAACAAAAGAATATTATTTGAGTTTACTCAAACTAGGAATTGATGTAATTATCAGTGACTTTATACAGCCATTTGATGAGGCTGTTGAATTACTTAAACAGTTTTGCTAATATTTTAAGAAATTAACAATGCTGTAAAAATATCCATATTCTCACTATAAACTTATTAATACACATGGCATACATGCTATACATTGAAGAAATGCGCATAAAATAACAAGGTTTTGAAAAAGGAATTATAATTTTTCCTTTTCCAATTTGGCGTTGTTAATTAGGTCAAGCTCAGTCAGCACTTCATTGTATCCATTTATTTTGTTTCAAAAATCAAATTCGAACTGAATCAGATCCCATAAAATGTCATCGCATGAATGAATATCCATGTTTTCATGTGCCATATTTATATTTGTCATCAAAAAGGTAAAAAATTTTGTAAAGTTATCTTTTTGAATTTTTCAAATTTGGATCAAAATACGTAATTACCAAAGCACCAAGCAACCAATTTCAGCAAAAATTTTGGTCAGTAATTTTCTTAGTTGATTTCGTCATGCTTTGGCTAAAATAAGCCCATAATAGTGAGTTACGAATATTTACCAAGTCAAAATCAAAAATATCTAAAAAACGATAAAACAAAAAAATTTCTAAAAAAAAGAAACAAATAAATGAATGAATGTAGTAAAGATTCGCAGCCCGCTGCGCCAAATATCCTCAACTCAACGGATGAGCAAACAGATGAAAACGGAGTAGTTTGGAGGAATTTCACCAAAGCCATAGAAATCAAAGATGCGACTTATATTAGAAGCGACACCAACCTTATGTCATTAAAGGATTTTGAAATACAAATTACCTGGATCACAATAAGCATGGCAAATGTCAAAATGCGAGGTATTAATTTCAAAGGATTATTACAAGTTACAGCGAAAGGCAGCATTGAAGCCGAAAATTGCACATTCAGCCCCATAGACGTCAATAATAAGGAATTTGCGAGCGAATGCACTGTAGAAGTTTTTGCGCAATCTTCTTCAAAATTCACAAACTGCAAATTTCATAAGGCATTGAAGGCCGCCCTTCTCGTGAGAGATAGGTCAAACGCTGAAGTAACTAATTGCTGCTTTGATACAAACGTACACTCTTCCCTTCTTGTTTTAGATTCATCAACTTCGAAAATTCAGAACTGCTCGTTTAAAGGAGAAAATAAATTCGCTGTTTACGTATACAGAAAGTCATTCGCGTCATTCGAGAACTGCAAATTCAATAATATGAAAGGAAAAGCAGTTTTCGTATTATTCGAAGGTCACACTACATTTAACAATTGCACGTTTACAAACTGCGCTGGCGGTGCGATAAGTATCGCCGAATCGTCATCTACAGATGTCAATGAGTGTCATTTTAAAACAATTAATTTTTCTGCAGTTCATGGCATTAAAAACTGTAGGCTTGCAGTCCACAACTCTACTTTCATGAATTGCATGGGAAATGGAGTTAATTTCGAGCATTCAAATGGATTTGTCAAAGATTGCATATTTGATGACTTTCGTTTCCCAGTATTTGCAGTATTCGGACCAAACGCTAAGCCTCTTCTATCTGATTGCACAATCAAGAACGTGCATTCTTTTGGTGCTGTTTCGAGAGATTGCGCGATTCCAATTTTCGAGAGACTGAAGTTTATAGGTGGTGAAAGCCACTGCTTCTCAGTATCAGATTTTTCAAGAATTATCGTGAGAAATTGCATAATTCAAAATTTCGCAGGAAGTGCCTTTTGCATTTACAACGGCTCTTGGATTTTCGCAGAATTTAACAAAATTAGCAATTGCCAGCAATTAGCCAAACTATTTTATAATTCATATTCTTATTTCAGGCAAAATTTGATTCAAAAGTGTCCAGAAATATGGGTAAAGTTCAAAGCTACTTATGATTTCGAATCAAATGGATTACTTGATGAAAATGATCTTGAAGATTTCCTTTTACCACCAAATTACCAAAAAGGTCCAGATGCAAGCAAACCAGCCACAGATAAACAATATAAAGAACTTGGTGTTACAGATAACAAAATTATCGAAAAAAGTCACACAATTCCTATTGACGAAGGCGTTTCGCCAGATTTTGAGCCGATAAATGTCGATTCTCTCAAAGAAGATGAAGGATTTGTACAAATTAATGAGCCAAAATGCACATGTCTCAAATGCAACAAAGCCCCTGCCAATGTCTACTTCACACCATGCGGACATTGCGTTCTATGCAAGGAATGTGCCAAAGATGAAAAATTCTGCCCGCTTTGTTCGACAACAATACAAAAATCTATCGATGGAATATTACAGGATGATTGCATTATTTGTTACGACCCAGCAGATACGATTTTGCTGCCATGTGGACATATAAATATCTGTTATTCTTGCGCAATGCATCTCTGGGGTGAAGGAAGGAAATGCCCAGAATGCAGAGAGAAAATTGTAAGTTTCAGACATATATTTGCAGCTAATGAATAATATTAATTATTTTATGTATGTTTATTATTTAAAAACCTTTGTTTATTTCCCCAACACATCCTATTCTCTAACATTTCAGCCTTAAACTCAAAAAATAAATTAATCAGCATCTGATATATTCTATATCTAAATTTGTGACAATGAAATAGCAAAGGATATTATCTAATCTATTTGAAAGGAGAGCTTTACATAATGAAAAAAAAGCTCATTTTCAACAAATATTTCATAGTCTCGAAATTTCCTTGCTTGTTCACCGATTCTAATTTGTTATATGCATATTTACGTGAAAAACGTTCATATTTTGTTACTAATTTTGTTATTTTTTATATCAAATTCAAAAAAATTAACGAAAATATATGAATTTTATTTCATAATATTTCTACAAAACAGTTATATATTGTATATTTCATGTTATAATCTCATTTTTTCGTTATGCGTAATGTTGCAATAATTGCTCAGCCTGTTATTCAACAATACGTGCCTCCACCCATGCAAGAAGTCACAAATTTCTCATCTATAGACTGGAGTTTAGTTAGTGAGCTCGATCCTGATGTTATTCGCAGAAATAAAGATTCTTCAAAGATAAAGGACTTCATTTTCGCCTTCAAAACATTTACAATCAATAAAACAGACACAAAAACGTTCACAAATCCACTTGCAGCTCGATTATTTTGCCTAATTCAAGTCGCATTCGATTATCAACAGCATTTGCAGCATCAATTCACTAAACTTATACAGAAGAAAGATGCAAAATACAACAGATTATCCAAAAAATGCAAAATTCTCGAAGAATCTTACCAAAAATCAAAAGAATTAATCGAATCTCTGCGAGGAAACCACGAAACATGCCCAGTTTGCCAGAGAAGGTTCAAAGGAACAGTTTATCTCGACAATCACTTCAGACGCAAGCATCCAGACTTAGTTCCAGCGTGGAACGCAATTCGCACTCAAACTCCAATTCAGCAGCCAGACGTAGAAGCGTTATTGAAGGAAATCAAGGAGCTGAAAGATGCCCAGCAGAATGTCCCATATATTATCCAAAATCCTCCGCAGGTTGTCACATATCATCCACCACAACAAAAACAAGAAATTCCGCAACCAAAGATACAAACTCAGCCGATTTCAACAGTCAAAAGCGAGGAATCTATAAATCCTTTCGCTGTTTTCCAAACGAGCGATCACTCATCGAGCGTTGAAGAGCAGAACTTCGTGAGAAACAAAACAGATTCACTCGAAAAACGTCAAATAATTCAGCAGCCAGAAAAACCGCAGCCGACAGTTGTAGTGAAACCAGCCAAAGTCGAAAGTGACTCAGACGACTTGGGAATGCCTGAAATAGACAAACAGGAAGAGAATTTGGCTCCTCCTAAACCTGATGTTGCCTTGCAGCCGCTTAGACGTAAACAGAACACTCCGCCGCCGTCACCAGAGCCTCAGAAACCTAAGAACCAAATCGCGACACTCAACAAAGCGAGAAACTTCGTCGACAAAGAAAAATCTGTCAAAGGAAACATGAACACGTCAGAATTCGAGCGCGAAATAGAAATAGCAAGCGAAAATATCCGCAGACAAGTCGCAGAACGCCTCAAAAAAGACCCACCACAGAAATTCACTAAACAACAAAACGATGAACAAAACAATGAACAAAAATCACAAAATAATGACAAAAGTTCACAGCAAAATTATGGGCAAAAACCAGCCGAAAAGAAGCAACATGTTGTTCAAAGGGAGGAAGATTTGGAAGACGGTGAGTTTTCTTATGAATCGAATCCGTTCGAGACTGATTATGACCAGGATGAAAATGAATTCGCAATCGAGCAATTTTTGGCTGAAGAAGAAGAAATGGGTGAAATACAAGAAGAAGACAATGATGACAACCCATTCTTAATGGACAATTCTAATATTTCGCATGGGAACCCGCTCACTGTTGACAACTCAAACCTTTCTCGAGAAAATCCATTCACTGTTGACAATTCGAATGTTTCGGCTGAAAATCCATTCATGATGGAAAGCTCTTCTGATTACATACCCCAAACACAGCCATACCAGCTTCCTAAGCAACCAATAACCAATTTCGTTTCATCAAATAACAGCATTTCGCAGCAGCACACCAAAGACTATCGCGGAATTGAAGTTTCGAGTGGTTTGTTCGATGATGAATCGTCGACATTCATCCAAGAGAAGGAAAAACTGTTGCCACCACAACAGAAGAAGCAAATGTCACCGCCGCCGAAGAGAAGACTGCTCGAGATAACACCGCCAATTCACGACGAACAACCGCAAAAACAGCCTCAGCCTCAGCCAAACGGTTTGATGCCAAGACCAGCTGGAATTGCAAGGGCTGAAGCTGCAAGACAGGAGAATCCAAAACTACGTGGTTTCTTTACAGAAAACGACTTCCTTGATGACTAATTTCTATAATTTGTTTGTTAATATAAAATTAATTTTTAAATTTTCACATCAATATCTAAAGAATCAACAGAAATAACCTAATAAACTATAAATCATAAAGTATATTGCAATAATAAATCATTAATTTTTTGTTGAAAAATATTAAAGTTAATATATTCGTCAAAATGCTAAGTTACAATGGTTGTGATGTTAGTTTTTCATTTCATCATTGCTTAACTAGTATTTCATCAAGTAATATAATTTGACATGTAAATTATCTATTTGACAAATAAATTTTTGTCATGTAAAAATTTATTTTGTTTTGTAATCTTTTTTGGCGGGTGTAATTATAATGGATGATCTTACACCAATCAGTATTCAAGGAATGTCAACATACGGAGATTTGAATATCGAAAACCAAGCACTACCGACAATTAACGCCCAGGCTGATAATAAAAAAATAAAGAGGCCTATGAACGCTTTTTTATTATTCTGTAAAGATAAAAGACAATCAACGCGAGGTGAAAACCCTGACATGAAAAACGTCGATGTGTCACAAGTTCTGGCTGAACAGTGGAAGAATCTTGATGATGCT
This sequence comes from Trichomonas gallinae, assembly GCA_008369845.1. Taxonomy (NCBI): domain Eukaryota; phylum Parabasalia; order Trichomonadida; family Trichomonadidae; genus Trichomonas; species Trichomonas gallinae. The sequence goes on from MRSU01000352.1 coordinate 6,791, forward strand.
CAAAAACTACATTATCGAGCTTTAGCGGCAGAGCAACAGAAGGCATTTAAGGAGGAAAATCCAGACTACAAATATGAGAAGGCTAAAGCGAAGCATTTAGCGAATCGCCAAAAATTAAGACCTGAATTTAGACATATTACAAATGTTCTCGATGTTAAAACTCTTCTTTCTATGTCTGTCGAAGATGCAAAAGCTTACTTGCTCTTCCTTTCAACACAGACTGTTCCGCAAACTCCAATGAATGATCAGCTTATTATCAACGCATATCCATAGATGCACAAATTCATGCAAATATCATTTATCATTCAGGTTGCATCAATAATTGGGAAATCAGAAAAATTGCGATAACTTTTTATTCGAATATTCATCTAATATTACTTGTTTGTTCTCTGATATTTTACTAAAATATCAATAATATATATTGTAATATTTGCTGGTATATATAGATTATTAAAGCATTTGCTAACCAATTCAATATAAATATGCATTCATATTGATGCAGTGAAATATTGCACATATCCTATGCGTGCAAATATTGATGCAAATCTAAAGGTCAATAAATATCCATGTGATTTCGCATTTTTTATTTATCATATAAATTGTGTGAAGGCAAATCTATACAAAAATACATGGAAATAATACAATCGAGGTATCCCCGGATAATTTTTGGGAGCCCCTGCATTTCAAACAGGATGACTTATTCTCTCTTTGTTCGTCCTGTTACTCACGTCAGCAAAGATTTCCTGTATTCAGTGTTCAGTGAATTCGGCGAAGTAAAGGATTGCTACATACCCAAGGACTATAAATCAGGCCGTCGCAGAACTTTCGCATATATTAAGTACGACGACAAATTTTCAGCGGCAAAGGCAATAGAAATGATGGACCAGAAAGAAGTAAACGGAAGAGTTATATCTGTTGGCTGGTCTCAAGAAATTTCTAAAACACCGGAAGAAATGGAAGCAATTAACACACAGAAAGCGATCCAGAGACAAGAAAGAGCAAAAAACCCGAAATATACACCAGAAGAACATGAACTTTTCCTCAAGAAAAAGAATTTCGCTAAAGGAGAATTTCACGACAAATTTTTCTCAGCTGTTGACTACCCACTAGGAGTAGGAGAGGAGTTTACACCCATTTTCCAGCGTGGTTTGAAGCCAGTTGGTGAAAGAAAAACATTCTTCCATTGGCAGTACATCCCTGAAGAAAAGATCAGACAGATTATTGAGCAAGAAGTCGCATACCAAAACAAACTAAAGGGCATCGCGCCAAATCAAGATCCACAATAATTTTCCTAATATGTTTTGTTTCATCATTTCACTCTTGTTTCTTCATATACATCACTACGATTGTCTAATTTACTATTGTTGTTTATTGATAAATTTTTCAAATCTTATATTATCATTCTTTAAATGCATAATCTTCATTTTTACAATAATCTCTATTGAATCCATATACTTTACATATCTCAATCATTTCAATATTTTTTGAGAAAAATAAATATATAACTAAACTGAATTTTAGTAACATATTTGTAATAAATCAAACTAATATAAATGAAATAAGTTATAGAAAGGTTATGATATGCTTGAAGATTTTCAAAATATTTTGCATTTTTGGATAAAATGATGATAAATATGTGTAAAATATGATAAATATTTTAAATACCAAATTTTTTGGAACAAAAACTAGAAAAAGGTTATAGATTATGTAAATTCGTTAGAAATTTATTTTAGTGGATGTTTGTATTTTTTGCTTTATGCGTTTTAAACAGAGATATTCTCCAAGACAGCGGGGAGAACCCTCCTGAGGAGATCCCGGAAAGGACTCCGACACCTTCAGAAACTCCAAGCCCTTCGAAGACGAAAATCATTAAATATATTTACCCACCTGAATCAAATAAAGTCGACACGTGGCTAATCGTATGCACTATCATAGTATGCATCATTATCATCATCACAGTTGTATCTGTCGTAGTTTTATGTTTCAGACAAAATAAGGGTGAAATTTATGCTCACGATAATAAAGAAAAACAGCAGCATCAGGCAGGAACCGTTGAAATTAGATCAATTTATCGCATTACGAAGACTTAATATTTTTGCATCATCAAAATTTAAGTTTTATAGGTATATATTTGTTTATAGAAAGCAAGACTTATCAAGTATTTCCTTTCACAATCATTTGTTTTTTTTACTAAATTTTTATTTTCAAAAAAATCCTCTTTTTTTTAATGCTAATCTTTAAATATACATCTTTCTCATCTCATATTTTGTTTTAAGATCGTTTTAAAATCATTTTTTTGTTATCATAATATTATGTGTATTGATCCACTTTTAGTGGAAAAAATTGGAGAGTTTATTGATGTTAAATATAATGAGCCATCAATATGCTATCCAGTGAATGTGACAGGGAGAGGGAAAAGCAAAGAAAAGATGATATTATTTACAAATGAAAGCAATATAATCGTTTTTGACAATAAAAACCAATCGAAGTTCATCAACCCATTACTAAATAAAACGTGGTTTCAATTAAAACGAATAGTTTCAAATGATGAATATAAATTGCAATTACATTTCGATAAAGGATATTTCGAAATAGAAAGTGACGTTGTTCCATTGATTATATACGTCGTGGTTCGGTATATATGTAATATTTTAGTCGATAAAGAGATTCCGGAAGTAGATCTCGAGACATTCGACTATACAACCATTCAAAAGTCTCGATACGCAGCCTACTACCGTCTGAGGGCATTAATATTTACAGAAAGCTTTCAGTATTCGCTTGATACAATTTTAAGGTTCAAAGACTTCTTGGGAATTGCGTACAATGAGATTGATGTGTATACTATTGACCCCATAGGCAACCATATTCCATACATTTTAAGGGCATTACAAGTAAATCCAAAGATTTCGAATTTAATTGTGCAAACTCCAATGAAAGGAGTGATTTGGAAGGATTTGGGCGACTTTGTTGCGTATAATCAGACAATCAAAAGCATTGTTACATATGAACCAATAACAAATGATTTCGAATTCTTCATTCAAGGATTTCAACAGAATCCAAGGTCAAAAATTGATAAATTAGCTATAATGAATGCTAAAGTCACTAGAAAATACGTCTTAGATATCGAACAACTGCTCCAAGCACGACAATTAAGTTCTTTGGAGTTGAACAACTGTTTAGCTGGCCCAACAGCAATAGAATTCATTGAAATATTCGAAAAAAGCGCACAAATGCAGCAAATTAGGCATTTATCACTTGATAATTCCAAAAATTTAGATTTATATCAACTTCTGCGTGTAACAAAATCACTAGACTCACTCTCAGTGAATGAGTGTGGCATAGAGCTCTGCCTTTTCTTCGGCTTTCTCGCATATTTCCCAGATGTCAAACTCAAAGAAATAAGTATCAACGGAAACCAAGCGAAAGCAGCTCTGAAATCATCATTAAAGATCCCAACAAGCATCAAAAAGCTTTCAATTACTAATACTTTTTTCGCTGGTGATAATATTTTGAGATTACTCGTTTTACTGGCTCCTCTACGTGCAAACATCGATCTTTCTCACGCGCAAAATCTGCAGACAAACTGGAATTCATTAGCAAGGGAATTTGATCTGATAGAAAATCCACAATTCACTGGATTAGGCTGGGCTGGGAACCCAGTTGAACTACAGACACTAGATTTCTTCGACCGATGCGAGAACCTTTCTATGCTGAATATATCAGACTGCATTCGAGAAAAGAGCAGCTCTTTTCCTGAAATCATAAAATTTTTGTCGGAAAATGGTACAATAGAAAAACTCAAAATATCTCAGGGAAAGCCAACAGATATCAGTGTAAACTCAATGCCACTCATTTTCTCACTGATCAAGGATAACAGGAACATTAAATCAGTTGACATATCTGGACATCCAATAACTGATGATCTTCTTAAAAACTTCTCCGAGGCATTGATGTCGAATTTGTCTATTTTTGAAGTGAATTTCTCACTGACAGAGTGCAAGAGTGGACCAGCTGTCGTTGAGTTCTACAACAAGCTAGAGTCCAGATTCACACCTCTGCACCTGCCACCGCCAAACTTCGACATGAAGCGGCTTAGACACCAAAAACAAATCTCCGAAGCAGATGAAGTTGAAATATTCAGGATAATCGAATCAGTCTCTTATGGAAACAAGAATGCTAAACCACCGGTCGACTCTTTCACTCCTATGGTTCGTGTAGAGAAACAGAGAAGAGTCCCGCCGTGCGAAAATTACAGAATTCCTACTGATGATGAAGTAATTCAAATAATGGCGAACGAAAAAGATGATGCTGCGGAGTGGGAAGTTATTCAGGATCAAATCCCACACATTGACACATTGGCTGTTACAACAATGCTTCAACAAACAATGAATATTGATATGCTTATCGCATCAGTTTCTCTTGGGCTTTAAGATTTGTATAGTTTTATGTTTTGTTGTTATATAAACTTGTATAAAATAAAATTCAAAATTAATTCTAGATTTAGGCCTAAAATGTATCTTTTTGTATAAATATATTTGTATTTTTCATATATAAATCTATGTGCAATGATTTTCATATGTGTTTTATAATTTGGGAATGATTTTGATCGATTTAAAAATATATTTGGATTATTTAATGTTTGAATAGTATTGATAAGAGGTATAGAACGAATATATTCATAAAATAACTTAAACAAGAAAATACGATGAATATATCACTTCCGGAAATTAAATTGTTATTTCAATTTATTTGTTCATACAGTCTATCATGTTTTATTATGTATTGCTCACCATTTACTGAAAATTGCATGAATCCGACATTTTACTGTAACAATACAATATTATTTAACAATAATCTAATTTCATTAATATGAAAGGACGAGATAGTAGTGATTAATAGGATTTAATAGCTGAAATTCTTCAAAAGCTGGAAAAATTAGTTGCAAATTTTGTATATTTCATAAACATAAGATATAATAACTTTATGAACATCAATCCAAATACAAATATATCAATTACAATAATCCTCATGAACAAAATCTAAAATCAAAAATAAATTATTTCGTTAAAAAAGGCTCCGCGGTTTGTGGACGAGGCTTGAGTGGAGGAAGGTTAGCTTCTTCGACATTAGAAGTCGACTGAACCGAAGAAGACCTTGGCAAAGACAGCGAACTAACAACGCCTCTAATTCCAGAATTCTTTCTAGTCATGTATGTCCTCTGAGTGAATCTGGTATTGAGTGATAGGATGGAGTTACGAGAAACCTCATTCTTTACGTCGTTGAGACTGAGAGTATTTTGACCGTTGCCTTGAGCTGATTTTCCTGACAATAAAGCTTTGTCGCGTGGAATCTGTGTAATTGGTGGTAAGCTGAAGAGCTGCAGTGGGCCTTGATCCGGAACAAACATGATTCCACATCTGTTTCCGGATGCATCTGCGTAGTTTGAGCATGAAAATACTGTGTAAACGCTGTCACCCGCGAATCTTTCGATACCAAGTGGAACGCATTGGTGTGCTCTGACGATATGTTCGATCTTGAATTGTCTGAGAAAATCTTTAACAGCGTTGACACCGTACGTGACGCCGTTGCCACGCTGCGATCTGAGGAAGTCTTTAGTTTCTGTCGATGGGTCAGACCAGAGTAAATCGCAAGCGATATTGTTATCGTATGTTGTGATTGGTCTTTTAACTAACCTTAGCTGCCTGAAGCTGGAAATCTGTGGAGAAATACCTCCGTGAACGGCGAAAATTTCCTTCCCAACTCTCGCAGCCAAAGGCATCCAATTGAATGCTTCGTTAAGAGCGTTGTAAACTTTAAGGTCACCATATATGGATTCGCATTCCATCTTGAATCCGTACATTTCGTTGACGCGCTCAAACTCGTGATTTCCGCGTAATAAATAAATATGTTCTGGGAATCTGACACTTAAAGCGAGAAGGAGGGTAATAACTTCTACAGAGTACTGTCCTCTGTCCACGTAATCGCCGAGGAAGAGGAATCTGCTCACAGGTGGAACGCCAGACAATACGAGAACTCTAATAAGGTCGAAAATATTTCCATGCAAATCACCGATGATATATACTGGTTTCTGAATGTTGAGGAGTGTATCCATACCAATGTAAGATCTTTTTGCTCTGTTTGCTAACTCGATAACTGTTGATTCATCGAAAGTTGGAATTGGAACAGTCACACCCACCTCAGTGACACGTTCAGGTGGAAGGCTTAAGATTTCTTTAAACTCATTTAAAACTCTCTCTGTGTTTCCTTGAAAGCCAGTATTGTTTTCCGCCATTTTTTGAAAATTTACAAAAAAATTTTTGTTTAAATTTTGTTTTTTTAATTTTTTGTTATTGTATCATATATAATAAAAAAATTCGCGGGATCAAAAAAATACGTTTTTTTTTGTGTAATGAATTTACATCGAGTTTTGTAACATGCTCCAAATAGAGTTATTTCGTTCGCACATTCAAAATTTATTTAAACTTGGTCAGTGAAAAATCACACAATTTTGATGTGACAATATGCATATTTTCTTTGGTGATGAGTTGCTGTGACACGCGTGGATGCTGTTATGTAGTCGATACTCTCTCTCTAAAAATTGATTGTCAAAGATTATTTTTTGTCATTGATTATTTCTGGTGATAATCATAGAAGATGAGTAGTGGGTGCAAAATTTTAATTTTTTAAATTGTTAATTGCGAATCAATTTTTTTTTCAAAAATCGATTTGAGATCATTATATCCATGTTTTATTGCTGATAAAGCCTTCGTCTTTTAAATCCCTTGATATGGGGAACGAATCTGTTGAGCAGAAGCTAAAAGAATATGTTGAATGACTATGCTACTCGTTCTTGTTCAGGATTTTTCTGACCTACTTAAAAATAAATAAAATTTGAAAATTAATAGATTAAATTACGAAAATTATACTATTTTATTCACACCATTCATTCTGGATAAGCAATATATTATTGATAATAGATGCAAAGTTTATACTTATTATTATATTTTTTTTCAAAATTTGATTTAGAGAAAACAATGTTGAGCAAAGTCACTAAATATATTTACATGATTGGCTGTCAGGATAAAATATATATAGTTTTCTTGAAATTCAAATTACAAAAATTTAATTAGAATCTCAGCATTAAAAACGTTTTAGGACTTGTGCACTTACCAATACAATATGGAAGGTAAACTTGTTAGTATATTTAGTTTCTATAGTATAACTTATTATTAGATGAAGAATCTTACGATTTTGATGTCTACTTTGACATGTAAAAAAAAAGTTATGTATTCTTTAAGGTATCGATGCACCCCCTGATTAAAATTTTGACGTTTGTAAATTTACAATGTCATTTATACTCTGTCATTTTTCAAAATATCTGACAATTTGACCTTGTAAAATTTCCCTATTTGACAGCTAGAACAGATTTCAAGAGTCAAGAAAAAATTCGTAGACTTTTCATATGTTAAGTGAGTTCACTTCTTATGTCATCTGAAAAGATTAAGCAACCACTCCAAGTCTTTATGGAAGAAAAAGGTGCCGAGATTTGGAAGGACAAACCAAATCTTTCGGATTTCGACAAAACAGAAATTGCTAAAATGCATTTGTGACTCTTCCGGAGGAAGAAAAGGATAAATATCGTAAAATCGCTAATACAGAAAAATACAACAAATCCATGGGTGGACCAAGATTGCTCAGTATTGGTAGATCTTTCAATGATGGTCAGTCAGGCTCAGGATCAAGATCAGGACAATCATTTTCAGGACCAAGACCAACAACGAGTAATGTAACTACCGCCGATATATCAAAGAAACAAAAACAACCTGTTGATTATTTCATGGAAGAGAAGCACGATTCCCTTTTCAAATACAAGAAATTTTCATCAAACACAGCCAAAAATATGTTCGCAATGGAAGAGTTCAGCAAACTGCCACAACCAGAGAAAGATAGATACAGAGATATAGCCAAGGGTATCAGACCACCACCACAGGCGGAAGAGAAGAAAGACGCAGATGAAAAGAAGGACAAAGATGGAGAAGAGAAGAAAGATAAAAAGGATAAGAAGAAGAAAGACAAAAAACACAAGAAGTTCTCATCTTCCTCCTCAAGCTCATCTTCCTCTTCAAGTTCATCATATTCTTAAAGCTCATCATCATCTTCAGAAGAAGAAAAGAGAAAGAAGCACAAGAAACATCATCATCACATGAAGCACTATCATCTTGAAATGCTTCCACAAGCACCTTACGCGATGAATTTCTAGGTACTTCCACCACAGATGAATCCTTACATGATGCCACAACAGATGATGATGCCACCACAGATGATGATGCCTCCACAGATGATAATGCCTCAGCTGCAAAGAAGGAAGCGACCAGCATCCAAACCAAAGAAGTACTGCTCATCATCTTCTTCCAGCTCTTCGTCATCTTCAAGCTCGTCGTCTTCATCAGAATGAATTAAAGTTTAGCATATAGTATATATTGGTTCTTCGAGTAATTAAAAATTGTTTTAATCATTTCAATTGAACCACAGATTTGGCTATTTAATTTTCTGAACTTTTTCCCCTCAATTTCAAGGAAATATGGATAAAATGCAGATAATTAATATATTTGGCCTGTATTATCTCTACAAACACTGAAATATAAACTAACCTTTTAATCTAAGAAAAATTCTGATTTTCAGGTGTGAAAATACGCCAGTTTTCCGTAAGGATTCGCGTAAATTGTTAAAATAGTTGAGATTTATAGATTTAAATTATGAAAATTCTTAATAAAAACACGAAAAAATAGAAATTTATTTATTTTTAGCACAAAATTTATAATGAAAAGAGTCAAAAATATAATTTTGTAATATTGTCAATACATACGAAAAATGCTTGTTAATTTTTTTACATTCACTTTTTCAGTAAAAAGTTGAAGTAAAAACGTGACATTTGACACTTTTTGATAGGAAAAATCTGAAATATGTTAAAATACGAATATAGACATTATTTCCGAATAGTTTACAAAAAAGCTTTTTGTGAAATCATTTTTTTTTTCTAAAGAAAAGAATGGGTTGTGGCGAATCTCTCCCAGAAGATACACCTGTGAAGCCCACAGCAGTGAAGAGTGTACAAAAGCCGAAGGAGGATCATGAGAATATCAAGATCACATCAGGTGAATTCGAGCAGACGACATTGCGCGTCTTAGTTCTTGGAGCTGCAGATGGAGGCAAAACAACATTATGCCACCAATTGGATAACATCTACAAAGGAAAATTCCCAGAAAGTATCGTTAAAATCTACACGAATCACATCAAGGCAAACCTTATCTCGGACGTTAAGCTCATAATGCAGGCTATCAACAAGTCTGGCGCACAGCTTGAAAAGAGCTTGAACAAAATAGCAGATCAAATCCTCGCTGTTCCTTCTGCAGCCGAGAGTTACACACCCGAAATTGCAAGTGGCATTGCAAAGCTCTGGGCTGATGAAACATTCAAAGAGGGATTCAATTCTATTAAGAATGAGTCGCTTTTCGAGAACGAAGACTTACTTTTCGCTAATGCAGAGCAATTTGCACAAGAAAATTATGTCGCAACGAACGAACAAATTCTTCAGGCATGCATACCAACAGATGATTTCCTTAGACACACACTCAAATACAATAATTATGAAATTGAAATCATTGAGGTTGGTGGACTTAGAGATCAGCGCGATACATGGCATAGATGCTACGACGGCGTCGATGTAATCATCTACGTTGCATCATTATCCAACTTTGGCCTTCCATTGCCAAAGGAACCAGGTACATCTCAAGCAAATGACTCCCTTACATTATTCTCACAGATTGCAGCAGACCAGCACTTCCAGAAGACACCAATATGCTTAGTTCTCAACAAGAAGGACGTTTTCGAGAAGAGACTTGCTAAGAATATTGTTCAATTCAAGTCCACATACACAGGATTCACCGGCTCATCTACAGATATCGATCCAGCCATCAAGCACGTTACAGAGGCCTACCTGAGGCAGCTTGACACAGATAGATCTCCACAGGCCTGGGTACATACCGAAGTCTTGAACTGCCTCGACAAAGAAGCCGTCCAGAAGTTCTCTGTGCGCTTTGCCGAGAAGGTCTACAAGCTCTGCAAGGACCAGAAAGAGAAGAAGCAGGCAATGAAACCAGCAAACCCAGAAGCTCTATCCAGCAAAGTCACATACAGAGAGGAATCGAGCTCGTCGGACTCCAGCTCAGATATGGTTGAGCCAGCGCCATTCACTGAGGCTGTCAGAGCCAAGACAGTTAAGGCTAAAGAAGAACCAAAGCCAGAGCCTAAACCAGAGCCAAAGCCAGAACCAAAGAAGGAAGAGGAGCCAAAGAAGAAAGAACACTCACCAAAGAAGAAAGAGCATAAGAAGAAATCTTCATCATCTTCATCTGATGACGAATCATACTCATATTATTATTCTTTCTCTACATAATAATATCGTGCACTAATAAACTATAATGTTATTTTTATTTCTTTCTTTTTTTAACATTTTTGACAAAATATCTTTACAATGTCAATCTTTTGAAAAGTTTACATTGTCATTTTTGATTAATTTTTGACAAAAATTATTTTACATTATCATATTTTTGAAAAGTTTACGACATTATTGGCATAATTTTTGTGAACTTTACAATAATATTTGAAATATTTACATCATTTTGACAGTTTACATTGTCATTTTTATAAAAAAATATCCAGCGTGATGATCAAATCAACATCACTTCAGGACTATGAGAAAGAAATGTCAATGATTCGCGCATATATAAACATGCTTCAACAGCAGAGCGATTCTGTTGCAAATCTCTACCAGAAAAGTGATATTAATAAGCAAATTGGAAAATGTGCTGCAAAAGTATTTGATATTCTTAAATTAATCAAATCCAACCTTAATGAAAATGAAAAACCACTTAATTCTGATCAGAAACATATTTTGACTCATTATGGGAAGCGTATCTCAAGAGATAACGAGCAAAAGCGAAAAGAAGATTACATTGGCAATTTTAAATACGAAGAATCAAATGCATACAATTTAGTTAAGCAATATAATAATAACAAAATTCCAAAAGATGATTTATTGCGTGGATTTTTGCGTACTATTGAAAAACAAGAAGGGATCAAACTACATCGTGAATCTTTGAGATCAAAAGCAGGCTTATTTAAATTCATTGAGGAACACATTGATCTCGTGAGGAAATTATTCGAAAATGGTACAAGACTCCAATGTGATGACGATTAATCAATATTGTTCACTTGTATTATGCTTTTTTCTTTTCTATTTTCTATTTTTTAAATGTTTATAAAGCTATATTATGCATCACACTTTTATCTTGTATAAGTATAATAACTCACTTCCAAAATGTTCAATTTACATATTTTATAATTTTCATTATAATATACAAAATTTACCACAGTAAGTAGGGGAAATTACTATGAATTATGTATTCATTTGATATGACAA